>JAJOOS010002230.1:0-31305 GCA_029582725.1 Solanum chiquidenum
CGGCCACTATTTTAATTCGTAAGCCGGCCGGCATCATTATTGTGGGCGGTTATTTTATTAATCCTTTTTAACGTTTTAGTTAATTAACATTATAGGGGGGCTTAGGACCAGTCAACACATTGGGAACATTATTTGATTTTTAACATAAGAAAAAAAAGGAATCTGTACAGTTGCCTATTAAATTAAATTGTTTGTAATAATAGTAGCTAGTATTAATGAGGCAGTTTACACGCGGGATTAAAATAATGAAAAGCTAGAAAATTAGCTTAAACCTATTTGTTATAATACCAACAAGACCAAATACTCCAATTAAGCAAATTATGTCTACCTTTCCGGGGATTGAGGGGAAGTACGAAATGTCCTAATAATGGCTGGCCATAAATTAGTTTAACATAAAATATTAATTAGTTTACTATTAAGATAATCAGAATCTAATAAGTTGGCTAAGCGTGTGGTTAGTTGTACGTACGAAATGTCCTTACTGGAAAAACATTATTGAACACATAGTTCGTTTTAGATCTTAATTTAAAGATTTATATGTTACTACTTAGAGAAGAAGCAGCATTATTTTAAGAATAATTGGACAGCCTGAATATTTATGACACATAAACTTGTTAATCTATCTGTATATTTAGAGTGGTTTTATGTTTGTGCATCGATTGACGATCGGAGACAAATTTAAAATTTAAAATTTATAGGTCACAATAACATATATAAATAGTTAATTACTAGGTTTATATATAAGGATTTGTCATCCTTTATTGTGTAAATATTTATTATACTATAGTATAGGTTAAATTGATTTGCAGTAACATGCACGTAATCTGTGATTTCAACGCGAAAATCTGATATAATAATCTGAAAAATAAAACATTACTAATGTAGCTCGTTATATTGCATAGACGACGTGAAATTTTTTGTAATGTTAGTGCGGATGTGTAACTTAACCTCATAGATTTTGTAATACTATTAATAAGAATTACAAGTTAATTACAACAAAATATATATGATACTTAATGTACGTAACATACAATAAATATGCCTACGAACATCCATATTCCCCCTAAATAAAAAAGTGGAGATGGTACTACATGAAATTCGAACAAAATTAATGAGAATATATATCTTTAATTTAGTGTTAAAGTTATCGACAAAGAAACTAAAAAAAGGTGTCAAAAGGAACAAACGACGTGGCCAATAACTTCTAATTATACCAAAAGCCTATTCTTAACTTAGTGCTGGATTTAGAAACTGTGGGCTGGTTCTTACATCTAGATATAGGGGCGTAGCTACGGTATAATCTACAAGTTCGGTCGAATTTCAAATCTATAAACTTAAAATTCAGTTAGCCCCGTCTTTGTATTTAAACCAAGAAAAACGAACAATTATTGTATTTTTCATATATTAAATAATACAACGGACATTGGTATACAATATGATATGAAAATTCAGAAAAATATGCCCACAGTTATACAATTGTTAAAATATATACATATAGTGGATGTCCATATAAAGTATATTATTTGCAAAAAGAAAATTACTTTATAGACAGATTTGTTTTAATAACACATGCTTAAACATTAGTGCTTGGGAGGATAAGGCAGAATCTATTCTATCTTTAATTTTAGCAATATTAATGGATGTCTTTAAATTCTTCTGAATTAAGTTCCATATTCATTGTACCCGAAAAAAACAAGTTTCAAGCTCAAGTCAGAAAAATCCATTATTGTCTCACTTACTCTGCTTCAAAAATATTTTTTAACCACAATTAATTAATGAATTATCGTTAAATAGGTATTTTATGTGATAATTACATTCTTTGTATATGTCTCCAAAATCTATAACGATATTTAATCCAATAATAATTAATTAATGACAATAAAAACTTTATTATTCTTTGTTGATATAAATTTATTATCACTAAATGCTATTTATATTGCAGTGATATACCATAAACATTATACTCCATAAAGTAAACTTTATAGGAGTATCATTTGATAATTAGTATATAAAGTAGTATTTCTTTTCTTATTTTAGGAGTATCATTTTCTTGACAAAAGAAGATGACATTTTCAAAAAAGAAGAATTAAATTAAAAAACGTTTTTCTGAACCATCCGTCCTGTCTTGATCTTATCTCAAATTATTAAAGATAACACAATTTTCCATTAACAAGTATCAGTTCCACCAAAGCCAAAAAAGAGGATTGGAAAAGTGAAACACCTTTAAAATGAAGTTGACAGTTACTATTCTCTAACTTTATTATTAATTACTTAGTTGAATTCTACCTAATTACTACAAGTAGCTTTTAATTATAAGTAAAAACGACATGAAAATTTAATATAAGTTCCACTCTAGCTAGTTTTTTATGATTTGTTAAGTTAATAAATGTAACACTGATATCGCCGCCTGAATGTTCCTAGTGGTTTCTTTTACTAAATTAAATTAGGGATATAAATTTATTATCACTAAATGCTATTTATAGTGGTTTCCATTAAATTAATGTGCAACAATATAATCCTGAGATTCGAAATAAAAGAAACTTCCAGGAATTGCAAACGAAATTACCCACCACGTGATTTTTCCAATTATATTAATTAATTACTACTACTATTCCATCACTTTGCCTCCACAGTCCAAATCCACAATATATGCAGTTTCTATATACAAAAGGAAAAATAATAATTAAAGAATGTATAAATACAGTGTGAACGTTACCTGTTAATTAACCTCATTAATAATTTGATGTATTAGAGTGGAGAGTCTTTCGAAAATAGTAAGCTTGTACATATTTTCACTCGGTATATTATTGTTATTGTGAACTTGTAATTAAGCTCATTAATGGTTAAACATAGAGTGAGATAAGGCTACGATATTTTTTTCCATCCGATGTGCGGAGCCTATATTGGAGCTCCGATTAAATTCGAATCGCGTATTGAGGGCCCGTTCAAGGGTGGCGCTCCCAACTGAATTTTCTCCGTACCCAGGCTCGAACTTGAGACCTCTGATTAAGGGTGAAACACTCCCACCACAATCAATGTTGGTGCCACGATACTCATTGTGTACTTGAGCCATCCATGTATACAACGTAAAAAAGCCACATAAATTATGAGTTTAACTTTTATATTTCGATAACAACATAAAATAACTTTAGTTTGATTAAATCACTTAAAAAATAATTACATAAATTATTCATGTATGAAGTGGAATAAGTAATTTAAAAAATAAGGCGGGTATGATACAACAAGTTAAAATACCTTGATGGTAGTATATATATAAAATTTTACGATGTTTAAATCCACAAAATATATATTTATAATCTTTGTTTATGTTTAATTATTAATCTAAGTATTAATATGTAAGTGCCTCTAATGATACTTATGCAGGGATTAGGGAAATTAATGGTACTTCAGTACTACTAGTGGTGATATAACTTGCCATAACTTAAGTGCTAGTGATAGCACTGTCCTTTGTTAATTAAATTTTTGATATATAATATTAGTTCGTTATTAAATTGACCAAATAAAAGTATTAATTAGGACATGTTTTTTGAGTATGTGTGATCGTTTATGATAAATTAATTATATATGATGACAAGAGTAAATAATAGAGAATTGCTCTTTTGATTATTTGAGATGCATGTTGTTGTGATATTGTTCAATAAAATGTACTATGACTTATTATTAGCTTAATTATAATTATCCTCTTCTCAGCTAACAATATAATATCTTTGTTTTAGTATTATTTTCTAGAAAAACTTAAAATATTATTATCTATGCATCATTTTGTTTGGATGATGCATGCCATATGTATTAAGAAAGAGCAACACTTTTTGTTTCTCACTCTCCTACCTTGTGTTATATTTGCATAATACACGCAGGAAAACACAGCATTTAAGTGTCTGTTTTCCTGTATAGGATATTAATTTCATATTTTATATTAAATAATATAACTTATAACGAAAACCCTTAATAGGTCATGCAGCATGCTTGTAGGTGTAGGGTTACATAATAAAAAAAATTTAAATAAAAATTCGTCAGATAAAGCTTTTGTTGCCACATATATAAATTTTGCCTATGAAATTTAATATCAAAATATTTCAAAACAATGAACCTATTCAATTATTCACACATTTTATCTTATGGGCCAAACAAAAAATAATACTTAATGAGTAACAAAGGTAAAAATTTACATTTTTGATTATTTTTAAAAAAAATTATTAAGCAAAAATATTAATTTAAGATAATACAACTTCAGAAAGAACTAGCGTAATTTCCTGTGCGGGTAACCATTAGCGAAGCTACAATTTACTTAGCAAATTTAAAGAAGTAAATGCATGACATAGACGAAATAGATTTAACATCTACTACTATATATACATGTTTACTTAATTATATACATAAATGGACGAAAATTATAGTGGGCTATCGCAATCGGGGTCCAACAATTTTACCAGAAACGAGTCGCGTGGTTGGGTGATGCACCACCCCAGTCCAAATTCCAAACCCTAAGCTGAGGTGGCCATTACTAGGCCCCACATTGCACCCCTAAATTAGGGCTTTGTAGACGTGGTTGGGCCCCACCTTGTCCCCTCTTCACTCAACATTTTGATATTACAAAATTGTCCACGGCCCCCACGCGTCGACTTCCTTCCAACCTTCTTTTTGTCTTTGCCACCCTTATGGGTCCCACTATTTACATGGCACGTGACGTGTCACCTTCCCCTTCTCTTCCCCCTATTTAAACACCCCTCTTACTCCATCCTCCACACATCTTCTAAATTTACAAACAAAAAAAACCTCTTTTCTTTTCTCTCAAGTCTCAACAGTTAATTAATCTTTGGTAAATTACCTTCTTCTTTTTTTCAACTTTGAAATATGGCTGTTGATTCGGTTTTATCATCTCCGTTGGGTCCTCCTGCATGTGAGAAAGACGCAAAAGCACTTCAATTCATCGAAGAGATGACTAGAAATGCAGATGCTGTTCAACAAAGAGTATTGGATGAGATACTGACTCGAAACTCCCAAACTGAATACCTCAAACGCTTTAAATTGGACGGCGTTACTGACCGTGAAACCTTTAAGTCCATTATTCCGGTAGTAACTTATGAAGATCTTCAACCGGAGATCCAACGGATCGCTAACGGCGATCGTTCTCCTATCTTATCCGCTCATCCCATCTCTGAATTCCTCACTAGGTAAGCAAACGCGCTATGTTCGTAGAATATATTATTCTATCTGTTTGATTTAATTGAATTAATATCTTAAAAACTTACTCAACTTTAAAAATTTATCTAGTAAAATGATTGAATTTTGTTTTGTATCATTAAAATCACTAAACTTAGACCTTTCTATTAATAAAATCACTCAATCAAATTTATCATTCAAAAAAGTATTGACATAGCAAAATAAATAATTATTTTTATTTCATGTAAATATGAATCCACAAATAAATAAAACTAAAGATAAATCTCATTAAGAACTTTGCACTTCCTCTCACAAAACTTTTTTAAAAAAAATCAACTAATATGTATGTCCAAACACAGTTTCAAATTTTAAATTATTTATCAACAATTTTGAAAATTAATTTTTTCAGGCTTAAACGAATCTAACGTTAGCAAACAGTGAATTTACGAAGGAAAAATAAAATCTTTATCTATAATATATAGCAAAAAACATCTAAATAAATTACACGTTGAAGAATTGAATTAGTAATATATACTTGTTCTATTTTCGACATTTGTTTATTGTTGTTCTTCCTGTTTTGTATTTTATTTGTTGTTTTGCTTAAGTACTTGCATTCATTTTTTATTAAGGAGGCAAACTAAATATTATGGTATTACAGTAATACAAAAATATGTTTCACTAAGATTTTTTTTTTTCATTTATCTATTAAATCAAGACATAAATTATACAACAATATCATAAAAAAATATTTGTTTTGGTGATTAAGTTTGTCCAAATTTTCTTTAATTTCATTTATTTGTGGGTCCGTATTTACTCAAAATTGAGTGATCCTTTGACTCGATTTAATTTATATGACATTATTATTAATTATTTTGCAAGTTATTGATATGTGTTTTTTTATTTGTTAATTAACAGCTCTGGAACGTCAGCTGGTGAAAGGAAGCTGATGCCAACAATTAAAGAAGAATTGGATCGTCGCCAGCTACTTTACAGTCTTCTAATGCCAGTTATGAACCTGTAAGTATAATAAATGCAAAGGCAACTTGAGTTACGTTACCTCTTTTGGTATCCGAATTATTCGGGTAACATAAAAGCATATTTCTTACGAAACTTCATTTACGTGACAGATACGTGCCTGGATTAGACAAAGGCAAAGGACTATACTTCTTGTTTATCAAATCTGAGACGAAAACTCCAGGTGGGCTATTGGCCCGACCCGTTTTAACAAGCTATTACAAAAGTGAACATTTCAAAAGCAGACCTCATGACCCGTACAATGTTTACACAAGCCCAAATGAAACAATCCTTTGTTCCGACTCTTTCCAGAGCATGTACACTCAAATGCTCTGTGGTCTCTATGAGCGCGAGCAAGTTCTTCGCCTCGGCGCTGTTTTTGCCTCGGGCCTTGTCCGAGCCATTCGTTTCTTGCAGCTCCACTGGGAGCAACTCGCTCATGACATTCGAACTGGAACTCTGAACCCACAAATTACCAACCCTTCCGTTTGCGAACGGATGGGTAAAATCATGAAACCGAATCAAGAGCTAGCTGATTTTGTTGCAAATGAATGCTGTAAGGAAAATTGGGAAGGAATTATCACGAGGATTTGGCCCAAGACAAAGTACCTTGACGTTATCGTCACGGGTGCTATGGCTCAGTACATTCCTACACTTGATTATTACAGTGGTGGATTACCAAAAGCGTGCACTATGTACGCAGCTTCCGAATGTTACTTTGGGCTTAATTTAAATCCCATGTGTAAGCCCTCAGAAGTTTCGTACACCATCATGCCAAACATGGGTTATTTTGAATTTTTACCCCATGACCCTACATCAACAACAACTTCCTCACCTACCAATCTCGTTGACCTTGTCGACGTTGAAGTTGGAAAAGAGTACGAGCTCGTAATCACGACGTACGCCGGGTTATACCGTTACAGAGTCGGAGACATTCTCCGAGTCACCGGGTTTCACAATTCGGCCCCGCAGTTCCATTTCGTCCGGAGAAAAAATGTTCTATTGAGCATTGACTCGGACAAAACTGATGAGGCTGAGCTACAGAGAGCCGTAGAGAATGCTTCGAAATTACTGAGGGAGTTCAACACCAGCGTGGTCGAGTACACTAGTTATGCAGATACGAAGACAATTCCAGGACATTACGTGATCTATTGGGAGTTATTAATGAAGGATTTAAACAATTCTCCTAGTGATGAAGTATTGAACCAATGTTGTTTAGCGATGGAAGAGTCACTCAACACAGTGTATCGACAAGGGCGAGTTGCTTGTAACTCAATCGGTCCATTGGAAATTCGAGTGGTGAAAAATGGGACATTTGAAGAATTAATGGATTATGCAATTTCAAGAGGTGCTTCAATTAACCAATATAAGGTGCCTAGATGTGTGAATTTTGCACCTATTTTGGAACTTCTTGACTCAAGAGTAATGTCAAGACACTTTAGCCCATCCTTGCCTCAATGGACACCTGAACGACGTCGTTGAAGAGGAGAACTGTTTATTAATTACACATGCATCACTAGAGGAGAGTCAATGAAGGATGTGATTCCCTAAAACTTTTTTTTTGTCTTTTGTTTTTATTTTTCATTTTCTTGTCTTACTTTTGTGATTAGATGGGTCCTGATTGTAACTAGACGAGGACGTTCCGCAGAATTAGGTTTGTACGTTAACCTGTGAAAATGATGTATCCATGCTTGTTAAATGAACTGTTTCTTTCTTCCAAGTTCAGCTCATCTACTTTTTTTAGAGAAAACACCGATTAGAATTTAGATTTTATGAGTTCACTCTTTAAAGTCATTAACATCAAACCTGTTACTATATTTTTAAAGTTATGAATTCATATCTACTATTTATTGTCACTTTGGTGATTTACTAGATATAGATGAACATGCTGTTCAAATGTCAACTTCTTAATTTTTGGAAAAAATGTATAAATTTAGAGATTATTAAAAATCACAAATCTTTAATTATTTAAAAATATTTAATGTATATTCCAAGTAATTTTTAAGTTGCGTAGACTAGTTTAATTAACTCGTTATAACAAGTTATTTATGGGAGTATTATTTTTCAGGTTATCAAAAATTATGCTTCCTAAAATATGTTATTGCATGCAACTTAACTTGATGGTATAAAAATATGTGGAAATTAATATAATGACATACAAACACTACAATAAATTAAAAGAGACATTTACACCAAGTGTTTATTATAAATATTCCTATTTATTGTTGTCGCTGATTATGATAATAATAATTATATTATTGTCGTTAAATAATTACCACAATTTTTTTTGTTTGTCGTAATGAAATGAAAATGGGAGGAATTATTTTGCTGTGTTTTAAAATGTTATCTGTTCGTGATGAACATGACCCGTCCACGGAAAGTGGAAGGTCCCCATCAGTTCTTAATATATATTTTAGTTGCATTATTGAGCTTTATTTTATAAGTGTAACATATAATTTAAGTCTGTCTAGCCTTAGATACTCTTGCCAGACTTTTAGGAATCCAATTTTTAATTTTTGTGGCTTTTCGTCTAACAGAAAGTTTAGTCTCTTTTTTCTGACTTTGTTTTTGGGTTAATTAAGTTTTAATTGTCTCTAGTTAATATTTTTCGTGCACTAATTGAGATAACGGAGACATTTCTTAACTTTCTGATGTATAAAGTGACCTGCTTGACTTGAGATAGAAATTCAATGGGAAATTCATGTATAAAAAATTATTAGTTTTGTCAGCTATATAATATAATAATATGGTTTGCCAACTCATAGCAATAAATGACGAACCATAAAAAAGGAATATTAGAAAGAGGTTTACTTTATTTAAAAAAATAAAAAATTACCGTATATTTTTTTAGCTCTCACTCTTTTTCTCACTTAATAACTCATATCATAAGTGCTTTAACACCTATCAACTTGTTGAAATAAGTTTACTCGATAATTAATAGGAAATAAGTTTACAAAGAAAGACTATAAGTCTATAACAACAAGAAATGTGTCAAAAAATTGGTAAGAGTATATCAGATCATTTTCCTTTTTTGAAGAATTTGTGAAACAAATAATTGCCTTAAATTTATTTGTTTTACTTTCTTTTTAGCCTATTTAAAAAATAATGTCTCTTTCTTTTTTGGTAAATCTTTAATTTTACTGCATGACATGTTTAAGGTATAAGATTAAAAGAAATTTGATGCATATTTTTATTTTAATACTAGAAGATTCAAATTTATTTATTTTTTTCAAAATTTTGTATAATTAAAATAAGACAAATAAATTTAAACGAATAATATAGTACATGTATTTCAGGCTATAATATATATCTTCGTGAATCGTGATGAATATGATCCTATCCATGGAAAGTGAAGGCATCTGTCTCTAGCTATGAAGAAGTGACACGATAACTTCAATTGCATTATTGAACTCTTTTTTTATACCACAACATACTATAATTTAGTTACACTTAAATTATCCTTAGATACTCTTGCCATGCTTTTAGGACTCCTAATATTTTTATTATTATCAGTTTTGCTTTTCGTATTAGAAAGTTTACCAGTCCTTTTCTCAGATAATATAATTATTTTAGCCTTTTTTTCGGATCTTAATTTTCTATAATGATTGATTATTAATAGACCTCGATGGAAAAAACAAAATGAGTTTCAAATTAAAATTTGTTGTTGCAACCTGCTTATTGAATTGAGACCAGAATTCAATGGAAATTTTAATTATGAAATAATAAAGAAACTTTTCAGAATTTGGAGGTCCACTGTCTAAAATGGTTTGCCAACTCACGGCAATTAATGTTGAAACATAATATTAGGGGAAGGTCATTTTAAAAAAAAAAAATACTCTGGGGGAAATAGGGATAGGGTGGGGAATCAAATTTAGTACCTCACCAACAAGCTGGAAGTTCAAATTGTCAACTTGCTGAGCTACTAAAATTTCACGAGGTGATAGCCTTGTTGATAAAAAAACTCATTAATTTTCAATAATCTTTAAATTTAATTTCTTTAACCATTCAGGAAGCCAATAAAACATAGACAAGTATGAACTTTCTTGTAGTGTAATTACGTTTAAGTCCTATTAACTAGTGAGCTTTGTAATCCTTTATGCCTAGCTAGAGGAATGTAAACTAGAAATATAGATTTTGAGCCATACAACTTTGAAAGTTTGGATAACCCTACTTTGTCCTTTTGTTGCATTAATCCATGATCGTTTAGTATTAGATAAATCATATCCATGAGTGATGATAATGCCTTCTTAACTAAACTTTTTTTCACCAATTGTTTCGATAAGATAAAGGATTAGATTGAAACAAAATACCTAATCTCTAAATCCATGATGTTTGTCAATTTGAATATAGCTTGGATATAGATAGATGCATATTACAATTAACAAGTACTCCCATTAGGAATAAATACGATCCTAGAAACTTCAGTGAACCAGTTTATAATATATGTTAAATAAATATGTATATTTTATATATACTTTATATACATATAGCATACATATTGAAAGTGTATTGTATACATTTTTATTATACTAATAAATTAGTTAACCCTGTATATGTCAGGAGGAATATAGTCCAATAAGGAGTCAGGGACTTGTACCTGTTTAATCAAGTAAGTATTGCCAACTCAAAATACCAGGCTGAGTCTGGCCCATTTTGGAAATGTACTTGTCAAATTTGTGTTCCACCAGGTGTCATCTTTAGGAGCTGAAATAAGGGGTTCAAAATCTGCAGATGTAAACACACGAACTAATTGAAGTAAGTTTGACATCTATTTTATATATACATAAAATTTTATTTTAACTATGTATAAATAATAATATTTTCTGTCGAAAAAGGTTCAAATGAACCCCCTGACAATAGATTGGCTCCGCCCCTGACAATACGTAATATCATAAACTACCTAGTATAACTCGTAAAATCGTAATTTTCAATTATCCTAGTAAAATGTCTAATTCTGAAGTTATGTGCTGTACAAATTTCTTTTACGACGATACAAATAAAATAATAGCGCCAAATGATCGTATTTATCAAATCATCCATTTTTTAGCAATCGACGTTGTCCACACGTTTAGATCCATTGAACGTGTTTACGGTGCAATCAAGCCATTAAGGTCATCCCTTTTCGGGTCGGGTCGGATATATTCCAGTTTTCCTGGTTTTGGATCGGAAAGAGGGCAGAGAGAGAAGAAGGAGCAGTAGTGGTTGTCAATGGCAGCCTTCTCCTTCTCCCTCTCCACTTCTCCTCTTCCTATACGCCATTTCAAACGCTTGTCTATTTCTCCCTCACTCTCTTCTCTTCCCTTTCGTTCAACCAAAATTCCTAATAAATCTTTAACCTTAAGAACTGCTTCAATTTCTGCTTCTTCGGCTTCTTCTTACGATAATTTCAGTGCCAGCAATCAGAATTCTCGATCCAAGGTTAGTTTAGATACTGAATTTACATATCCTGGTATGTTAATTTTGTTTCTCTTTTGATTTTGTTGATTTGGTTTAATATGTATGTCTGTATCAACAGTTTTTTCGTAGTAGTTGAGTTACTGTTGTTTTGCTGCTAAACCTAAACTAGGTTGCCTTATCTCTCTCTATACATGGAAATTAATTGCCTAATTATGCCAAGCGGAAGTTGATTTGTGGTTGTGATCATTGTTTAGCAATTCAATCAACTAATGTCACCTCCTGACCTTAAGTGAGAACTGTTTGGTTTAGAGGTGAATTTAGCACATTGTTGAACTTGGACAATATGTGTACACAGATTGAAATTTTAAAGGACTATTTTAGAAGAAATTTTTTTAAATATGTCACTGGCATATTTGTTGCCTTTAAATTCTGGATGCTCTCTGGTTGGGAGATGAGTTTTATCTAAAGACAAAGTATTTAGGATTTAGAGTTTTATTCATTTAAAGACGTAGTTTGATGCTTATGAGAGTTGATCCTTGGTTGATTCACGTCTGCTTATGATCTTTCATCCTGTAACTTATTACGGGGAATGAAAATGCTTGAAAATGTTGAAGATCACTAACTGAAGAGGTTTGACATTTGTCTTATTCAGCAAAGCTATGATATTTTCTCAAAAAGTATTTTTATGTACTATCGTGTAGGCAGCAGTAACAGAAATCACAGCTGGAGTTGAGTTGCATTTATGTTCTTTAAGTTCATTACTTGTTGATGCACTGCAAAATGTTTGAGGTTTTATTTACTGCTTTAGAAAATCTAGTATTCTCATAATAATGACTTGGGTTAAAAGTTTGATTTGCTCGTTGTTTGTACTTCTTTCTATATGTTGCCAGTGTTATCAAAGGCGCGCGCTTAAGCCTGAAGCGAGGCTCAAAACACGTTGAGCGCTTCACCTCGCTTTATGTGCGCTTCAGTGTCGTCATCAAGGTTCTAAGACAAACTTTTCCTTGCCAATGAGCCTCTTATGAAGAAGTGACACTAAACAATTGATATTTCACTTTATCATAAAAAAAATTCAATTTCTTTGGTCATATATTTGTCATTCATGTTTATAATTATTAGTCTTGAACTAAACATATACATTTTTATTTTTTTCTTCCTTTTCACCTTTTTTCATTAAAGCCCACGCTTTATTTTCCCTTTGCGCTTAAAGCCCCCACGGACCTTAGAGCTTTTTTGTGCTTTTCGCTTTTGATAACACTGTATGTTGCACAATTGATGGTTATTCATTCACAAATAAGCAACCTTGGGAATTGTTCCGCGTAGGAAATGTTAGCATAATGCTGAACTTGATTAAAGATTTCTCTTTCGTCTTTGTTTCTTACCAGAAATCAGTCCTCTCAAACTTGATACAAGAGATAGAGCCATTGGATGTGAGCCTTATTCAAAAAGATGTACCACCCACAACCATTGATGCAATGAAAAGAACTATATCAGGCATGTTGGGCTTGCTTCCATCAGACCAGTTTCAAGTTCTGATTGAAGCTTTGTGGGAACCAATCTCCAAGCTTTTGATCTCTTCAATGATGACTGGGTATGCTTTATCTTTTAGCATGACCACCTCTTGCCCACAACCTCACCATGCTTATGCTTAGTAGGATTTAGTTTTAGGGATCAACAAAAAGATAGAGGAAAGAAAATTTGGTTAAGATTATAGCCAGTATGTCCATCTTACTTATAGCCATTGTCTTTTAGGAGTATCATTAGCTTGATCAGCCACCTGTGCTCCTCTTTCCTTTTTCTTTATTTTTTTTAGCATGGGGGTATCGTTTATCCTATTCAAGACAATTGAAATCCTACTGAACTGCAACCATTTTATCTGATAAATAAATGAAAAGAAGGATCCTGTTGTGTAAAATATTAGTAACATTGAAAAGGATAGACGATGTAATACCTAAAACACTCGATGGATGCAGTTGTGTTAGATTTAAACTGCATCAATTTCTTTGTTACCTCAAACACTATATTCCTCCTCTTTTTTTTGGTGCAAATAACAACAATGAAAAAATACGGAGTAGCGAGAAATGGAAGAAATGAACTATTCTTACAAAATTCTAGCAAAAAGGAGCTTGAATTGCTTCTGTTGCTCATTCAACTTGATGCTTGTAGTTGACGTGTAGCATAAAATGCAATCCATTGTAATATTGCAGGTATACACTACGAAATGCTGAGTACAGGCTTTGTCTTGAAAAGAACCTTGAAATATATGATAGAAACATTGGTAGACAAAAGCCTGAAGATTCTAAAGTTGGAGATGAGACATTGCTGAATGAAAATATATCGAGCAAAAAATCAGAACATAAACAACCAACATCAGAAGGAAAGAGTGAACTTTCACCTGATATTCCAGACGTTGGTAAAATGACCCCTGAAGCTCAGCAATACATATTAGACCTACAGACACGCTTAGCGTCTTACAAAAAGGTAGAATCAGCACTCCAGTGTATGCACCTTATATTCTTTTTTTAATCAAGGAAAATAAAACTTTATTAAGACTGCACCCATCGATGCTGAAAATTACAAGCAAAAGTCAAACGGGTTAGTTCCAGTACAGAGATCTTCCACATGCTTACTAGGGAGCTGACAAAGTCAAAAAACTGATAAAAAGTTATTTACAATATGTTGTTTACTCCAGCCGAATAGACTGTATACACCTTATAATCATGGTTTAGGCCCCTTTTAGCGTAGGGTTTACTTCCAGAATATCTTGTTGTTTAAATATTTTCATCTTGTCCGTACAATAAATTATCATGTCTGTTGTTTTTTTGTGTGGAAGGAACTTCGTGAAGTTAAGAGGAAAGGTGCAGCTCTTCAGATGCAACAATTTGTAGGTGAGGAGAAGAATGAGTTGTTGGACTACTTAAGATCATTGCTTCCGGAGAAGGTAAATGGTTCTTTTCCTGTATAACATGTGTCAACTGTCCTTTTCTTACAACTCCATAAGAAGTTTATCCTACAACAATGACAACTACTACGTCTCAAGAGTCAAGCCAAGCTAGCTGATGTTTGCTGTATGAATTTCACTATCCATTTCGTTCCATTTGGACCCTTTTCATTTCAATTTTCAATAGGCTCTTTATATTTTTTGCTGACATATAAATCTTTGAATGATTTAAAAGACTCTAAGCAAATTCTAAACATAATGTAGGTGTATCAACATGACTAAGCTAACCCTAACTAGTTGCTTATATGGATCTTTTGCATAAACATTTTATGTATGTCTAAAATATTTGACTAAGCTAACCCTAACTAGTTGCTTATATGGATCTTTTGCATAAACATTTTATGTATGTGAAAAATATTCGAGGATGGTGACAGATTCAAAATGATATAGGAAAGATGTATTCCATGGCTCCACCTTTGTTTTCCATTAAGCTGCTTGGATACATTAGAGTTCTTGTTGCTTATAACCATTAAAAAAAGAGGAAAAATAATATGGTTCTTGCTGAACTTACTGATGTGCTGGATGTTGAATGAAACTGAAAGTTAAGGACGCAATTTAAGATGGATTTTTTAATATAAGTTTTTTTTTTTGGATGAATATTAGGGAGAGAAAGGGCGGGATAAGGTTATGAAAAAAGCCTTAAGTTTCATAACAGAAGAGGACCTTGTTAGGTTGGACTCTCTCTGTCTCTAAAAGAGACCACAGAATTATGGACAAAGTAAAAAAATATATGTGAGGTTCAAAGTGAAATATCACCTATTCAAGTTCTTCTTTTCTACGCAGACAGAGAACTAAGACTTTTACAGCTTCACCTATATCCATAGCAAGAAAAGAAAAAAAATGCTTCTCGCCCTCCTTTTTTTCTTACAGATGTCCAAGAAATCCCCAAGTGGCCGGTGGCACTCTGTTAAACACTCGGTGGATAATGGGCCTGCCCTCTTACCCTTCTCCACTTAAATATTAGGCTTTTGTTTGTGGCAGGTTCAAATCTGTGGCGTGACCCACACATCACACACTGCACTTCTTATTGAGGGTAGGGAGAATTTTTCTTATGGTGTTAATTGATTTTACAAACATTGCAGATTGTTTTTTCCGTTAATAGTTTTTATTAATCTCGACTTATTCTATATTTTTGCTGTCTCTTAATATGCGTCCTCTAGCTTTCCTGTAATTGTAGTTGTGTGATCTCTTGGTTGTTCACACACTTCCTTTCAGAATTGGAAGTTAGGAAACTTATATCTTGGTTGTTCACACACTATCAACATCAATGCAGGTTGCTGAGCTATCAGAACCAACATCCTTGGAAGTAAAGGAGACCATCCGTTCAGTAGTCCATGGACTACTCGCAACTCTATCCCCTAGAATGCATTCCAAGGCCCCCAATCTATCAGAAAATAGCTCCGCAGGAACTGTAAATATTGGAGCTGAAGATTCCATCGATCTTGTTGAGAACACATCCATTCACTTCCAACCTCAGATATCATTGACTCGAGATTATTTGGCTCGTCTGTTGTTTTGGTGAGAACAGTTTCTCAATGATCTATATGCTTAGGTTTGCAAATTTATTAGTCTTCTAGTTGTACGAACTGGGATGTTGAGAAATTTGTCTTTAGTTGACTAGGCTTCTACACAAATGAGTACGGCGCTTAGTTTTTATAGCTATATATGTTTTTTATTCTTGAAAATGAGTAGTTCCTGGACACAAATATAGTCGGTTTGCACTAACTATGTCGTAAATGGCAAAAGTCAAAATAAAGAAGTTTAATGTACAAATATGAATCAAATGCTTTACTTGCTCCAACTGTATTAGGTTAGCTGCAATCTTTACTCTGTTTTCCCCATTTCTAGTCTTTCTCTTGCTGGTTTGATCAGATGTCTTCCTGTCAATCTTACGCATCTGTTACTCATCTACCAGATTGTTAACTGTCTGAATGAGCTCCTGTGATCATGTAACGTTAGGCATCTGTTACTCATGCTGCCCTGTTTGTTGACTGTCTATATGTGCTGCTGTGTTGGTTCATGATATCGAACTGTTAGTACTAGTTTTTCTCAATATTTAAAAAAAACCTGATTTTTCTGGCTTTGAGCTGGATGCTGAATTTTACTACTCCTACTTTGTATTTAAAGATAGGAACTTTGACTTTGTCTGTTGATAATTCATCAGGTGCATGCTGCTAGGGCACTACCTTAGAGGTCTAGAATATCGGGTGGAGCTTACTGAACTGTTGTTCTTACCATGTGGGTTAGAGAGTGAAGGTTCGAGCAATTAGCAAGTTGATTACACTTGTTTTTAGCCAAACAATGCCGAGAAAGTTGATGGAGCGCTTGTCTTGTTTAACTTGGTTGACTTTGTAAATAGGCGAGTTTGTTTGACTACAGTGTGCTGGCGGAAATATGGTTCTGCAAATGGTAAGCGATTCTGTAGTTATTTGATGGAATATTCGATAGAATGGTCATCATGCTAGTCTGTCAAGTACGTCTACTCCTGTTATTTAGATTTACAAATGCTTGTCTGTAGACTCTTGATAGTATATAAAAATATGTTATTTGATGTATTACTAGGTGTGAGTATTTTATGGCTTTGAACTAGTGATAAAATGTTCAGGATGTACTGTTCAGAACTCATTTTATATTCAGAGAAGAACAAATACTTATTCATTACTTTTAATTATTTTTTCCCCTTTTTCCTTCTCTGAAGGAGCAGTATGTTGGGCTCTAGAAACAGTTTTGTGACTTTATATTGTTATATTGGGTAAAGTTCAGTACATATGTGAAGTTAACCCCACTTAGATGCCTGGACATTCCTTCACAATTTGTTTGAATCAATTGAAATTAGCCCCATGTTGCAATATATTTTGGACGTGTTAGCAGAGAATTAACTTGATATTGCAACAAATGAAAATGGTTGTTTTGTTATACAGCTGTGTTTGTACAGGCTGAAGAGAACCCCAAGAGTGTCTTTTGTCTGAGATAACAAATAATTCATTGATTTAATCAGAACACCTTTGTGTAGAGAATCTTATTTTGCACTAGTTGATAGGTGAGAATTGAGATGCGATATGAGCATATTTTTTCACAGCATAACTGATTCTTGTTTCTGGCGTGTTTGCTTGAAGTCATTCGTCGTGCTTTCTTTATTAGACGGTACTTCAATTAGGTAGCTTTTTTTTAAAAAAAAAATAATAATCTCACTGGTCAGTCAGTTTGCGCAGCTCAACTAATTCCATGGAAACCTGCTATCTCCCACAAATACAGTACAGAGTAACTCTGGTTTCTGTCCACCAAGACTTTGATAAATGTGAAGAAATCGCGCTTAGTGTTTTATTTGGTTGTAAGATTAAAGAAAGAGTTAAATCTTAGCTTGCAGCAGTTATGGACATATTTAGTGTAATAGGTTCTGTTGTTCTTTCAAATACAGCTCTAACCTGGCAATACGTGTTTCTGAAGAATACATAACTTTGAACTAATACATCTTGAATCAAGAATAATTGAGTAATGAGATTGTTTTAAATGACACAGGCAGAAAAGAACATTGATCAGTAAAAAGAAATGGGAGGAATTATAGTCCAGAATTCATCTCAATTGTCATAGGTAATAAGAACACTTGCATACAAACATTAATAAGCCCTTTGAGTTCTTCATGTCCCTATAACAAGGGCATTGATGCTTGTTACCATAAGTCCCATTTGGAACGCATTTGCACTTTGCACAGCACAACTCACAGTATTTCACGCACCGATCCTTCAGTCCTGCCATGGACCCTCGCATTTCTGCGCGCAGTGCACTGTACCATCCAAATACCAAACCAAATTGAGCACAACTTCTATAATTATTAAGAGCAGAAAAGAATTTTCACTATGCGTATCAGATTACCTAAAAATTAACTACAGATATTAATAACTCGAAAAGTAAGCTCTAGTAAATTTCATACGCAAAACCTTGACGTATCGACAAGAGTTGTCATCGTGTGACGAAAATAACACGTATTGTTTTAGAGTGAATGACAATGATATTTACCTGATTTGGCGGTTGCAGGTTGAAGAAAGGAGGATGTCAAAAGAAGAGCAACGTAAAAGCTACCAAAAACCTCTTCATTTTCGCTCTCAACTCAAGAAATGTTTCTTTGGAAACTAAGAATTTTAAGGCAAAGTAGAAAAGGAGCTACAGTGCATTTATAGACCCGTCGCAGTATAGTAGAGGGATTGTTTTATATTCCTCAATAACAGGTTCTCAAATAATTAAAAAAATGGGTTCTCATCAGTTGAGTTGTGAATATTCTAAGAGATTTCTTATCTGTTCAGAATCAATGTTAAATTTACATTACATATTTTAAGCAATATCAGCCTATTGCATTGTATATATGTACATTGGTTTAAAAAATTATTTTTACACACGCTTTAGTCAAATTTCTAGGTGAAGCAATGCGGGGCGGAGTTAGGGATGCAACTGAATTCTCTTTTATTAAAAAATTATACTACGTCAATAGGGTAACGATGGTTTTTTAAAGATAATATATAAATTATTGAATTTTTTTAATATAAGAAAAAGTATACTGCAGTGTTTGACAATCACTTTAAATCATGATTTTAAATTTTCTTTTGACATTTTTATACTTTTTTTTGAATTCCTTTATGTGAATTCTTGGCTCCACTACTGAAGCAATCAGATGACATCGCTCCTCGTAGAAGGGGGTCTCCGCTACGCAAGCCATTGCACTATAATAGCGAATAATTCTACACCTAATTACTTCGACTCAAACCATAACAGAAAATTTCTGTCCATTTTTCATATATCTCAACACTTATTTTGATTTTAAATCTTCAATATGCATCTTCGTTAATTATGGATTATCTAAGGTTTGCTCCTTCTGAGAAATCAAATGCTATGCCTTGCACATTTTTAAAAAAATAAATTACAACTATAACAACAATAATAACATACTCAGTTTAATTCTTATAGTAAAGCCATGACGTAGGGTACAATGTACACATATTTTATGAGTTAATATCTCATATGGTCACTCAACTATGCATCTTCTCTTAGAAAGTCACTCAACTTTGAATTTTACTCAACTATCCATTCTTTCTGAGAGAAGAGTACATAATTGAGTGACCATATGAGATATTAACTCCATATTTTTACCCCTACTTTGTAGATGGAGATGATGTTTTCTGTTTGGATATTTTCATTGTTTTTTGAAATTCAAAACAAATTGGGCACAGGCAGCAGAGGAGTCAGGAGAGTGTGCAGAGACAGCTGTGTAGCAAGGTCAGTACACTAATTTTTCTGAAAAGAGAAAACGTACGTCCAATTGCCTCATCACTTATCTTTATATCTTTCTGAAACTGGGCGTGCGGTGCCATCTTCTGATGGTGATGGCACATTATCGTATGACGTAAATCCACAATGCACACCTTATTCATTTTGTATGTAATATGGGCTTGCACATTTTGTCTTAACGTGCAAAAAACAGCAAGGGTTAAGGGTAGATTCATTGTTTTGTGTAATAACGATATTTGGGTGCTGAACTGGTCTCTCGAATCACTCCCGTAGCACTGATTTTGTTTAATTTGGATCAACATCTAAATACATACACCAATTAATGTGTGTGTTTTCAAAAGCCAAATTAAGAGAAAAGCTTCTGGATACATAATATTTATCTATGTAAGGTTATATTTCTTTCTTTCTTCACTACTCAAAATGCACCTAAATTGAGACTTTGGTCACTTCTAGTCGTGCACAACCAGTTTAGATGTCTCATAAATCAGCACTGTACTTCATACAAATGTTACAACATACACCAGGTTGATCAAACAGAAAAGTAGATAGTTGAAGCAAAACTAGACTCCACGGTTGCTGTCCTACTTCCATTTCTACAATACCTAGCTAGTCTATATTGTATCTACAAAGATTACTGGACATGCATAAACTATTAAGTACCTTTTTAAGTAGATGCAATGTGAATGCAAAAAGATCAACCTCCGCTACTACATAGTGGATGAGAATGCCGAGTGTACGAGTGCCCTTTGTCTTGGTCAGTTGATGCCAGCAGATTTACCTGCATCATATTCATGACAGAATATAACGCACCCAGGGTGAAATAAAAGCTCAATGTCAAAAATCGACTTTTCAAGGCAGTAAATTGACCTTAACAATTTCTGAGTTTGAGCTTGGACGTATATAGGCTGCCAAAACACTCATGCTAAAATCCTGAAAACAAACATAATATCAGTACACCTGCGATTTGAAGGATTGACTTGTTGCTGTATCAGCCTTCAATACTCAGACTACTGATCTCAACCAATACAAGTGTCAAGTTAAGGTTGCACGAGAAGCTTCATGAAAGATATTTCAACTTCTAGCTTGGTCCAACTAAATATCTGGCACACTAGACCTGTTTAGATGGAGAAGTTGATACTATGTATTGCATTCTAATAGGCTTAGATCATCAATTTGAGGGGGGAAAAGGTCCTTAAGCCACACAGATCGTTTCTTATTGGTGTTTATTTCAAATGACACTTAAATCATGTCATTTGATATTTCCTCGTTAACCCAAATGTTTCCTTCCAAATAGATGTTTTTTTTTTTTAACTCAAAGCCATCGTCTCTACTGATCATTTATGTGCAAAAAGTTGCATATTTGAGTTTGGTATACCAAACTGTAAATAAATGTTTTAAGATACTAAGCCTTTTGACAGTTTCATGGGGATAAAGAAGTTGAAAAACTTGAGTGCTGTATATACTAGTTTACCTCTTCTTCTTTTTTCCCTCGTGTTTATAGATTGGAAGCAAAAGCCTCTAGATCTATAAAAATATGTTTTCAACATTAAAATCTCTCTCCCATAGCACACACGAGAACAATTTCTGGGCAGATTGAAACAATCTAATCAGACCCTCTTCACTGATGATGTAAGACCCATTAGCAGTCGCTCACAAGCAGACCAGTGGAAAGATCAGCTCACTTCTTCAACTTGAAATTTCTAAATTTTGTCTGGTACAATCCTTGGATAATTATATACATCAACTATGAGCTACTCATTTTCCTTCTAACGAGTCTCTATTTAAGCACTCATGGACTATCAGTGATGCAGCTAGGTCAGTATTATAGGTTACTGACTGCTATTAGATATATAATTACAATTCCAAATGTTAATATAAGCTGCTATCTAATTTCGTTAATTGACACATGGAAAGAGGAATATAATTCGCTTAAAAATTAGTAAAGGCATTTTTACATTAAATATAAAAGGAAAAGAGAAGTAGAAAAAACTTGTCACGTGAAAAGAGGACTTACTCTGAAAGGATCACCCCTCAATGATTGGACAAACATTGAAGCTCCTGAACCTTTTCCCTGAGAAACATGGAGATACAATGTAAGTCTAATAGCATCCAGTGGCAATTATGATGGTAAAGATAGTCATCATGTTGTCGAATCAGTTAAATTTGTAAGACATGGTGGAAAAGCAAGGAAGGTTATTGAAGTGTGACAATCAATAAACCAGGTTACCTCCAATGATACATCTTTAAGCCGCCTACCCGTTTGAGCACAACAGATGCGGACTACATGTTCATCACAGCTTCCGCTGATGACATAATCCCTTCCGTTCATGTAATAAGAACGCGTGTAATTCTGAGAGCTCCCTGTTGAAGTAATACTAAAATCTAGATGGAGCCTCCCATCAACAGCTAACAGTTGTTTCACCTGCCAATAATTTTTCCATCTTCTCAATAAATCTTGGACAAGGATGACGTTTTGCGGCATATAATATATCCATTAAAAAGATACTTCCATAAATCATTTCATTTTACTTCGGATTATGTCAGTTTGGTACATATTCCTCTTAGAATAGTCCTAGAACTCCTCCACATGAATGGTGGGCCATAATTTTTTTGAAACAAAGTTCTTTCAACTTCTCAAAGAAAATTAGGGGAAGAAGTTATTCCTCAGTAAATAACGACTGGCTAAGAGCTTTATAGATCCTTCAACAACATGGTAAGAGAAGAGTCATAATATAAGAATTCCTAAAATGCTTTTAGAAGTTCTTGCTCTCTTTTTGCATATCAATCTTTGGTTTCACAGGAACATGCCGCCTGGGATATTCCAGGAAGCTGATCCTGAACGATTGTCCTCTTCCTGTAACCCTTAATAGAAGCTTTTATGTAGGTATTAAACAGCAATCTTAATTCTGTAGAGCTTAGCCTACTTAAGTCTCTTTTCTCCTAGTGCATATAGGTGACGTTTCTCCATGTTTCTCTTCCAATGTGAGGTTTGGACAAATATGTATCCACATTATAAATTAATCATTTCCCAACAACAATTTGATGATTTTATCAGATTGAACTCAGTTCTCTCGCTACTATCTAGCCTTGATTAAAGAATACGAGGTTGATGGTGGAAGTCCATTTAAGATGACTAGGTTTTTTGGTGAAATCCAGGAACTAGAATATGCAATTCAATATGGTTATTTTTAATAAGAATATGTTATATGATATGATTTCTCTGTGCTATGCATTGATATTTTTGTAACAGGGACAGATCACAAAAAAGCTCCAGACAAGCACAATAACAGCAGGGATCTGAAGCATCATTCATGGTAAATGGGACAAAACCTCTGACTTATAATAAATTACCTCATTGTCAACAGCTGAGACAAGAAGATATTGGTCATCAGGGGAAAAGCAAACCATCACATTCCCTCGAGAACTTAAAGCAGTGTAGCAAGGCTGGTTTGGTTTCTGTCTTAAATCCCACAACTTAACATCCCGATCAAATGATGAAGTGGCAAAAATAGATGGAGAGTGGTGTGAAAATTTAACGACATTTATATGTTCTCGATGCATATCATCAAACACCTGCAACCGTCTGCCACTGCTAATGTCGTACAGAGCAACATGTTTTGAGTATCCACTTGCAAGAAATAATTCATCGGTAGAGTTGACATGAACAGACGTTAACTGGTCAAAGTCATCAAACATAATTGAACCTGCACTCTGATGACTGCCTGAGGCTGTTGTAGGCATCAACCGGATGTCATATAATCTAAGTGAGCCATTATCAGAACCAGCAATGACCTGAGAAAAACATAAGGATTTTTATCAAAATAGGCAGCTGCTCAAGTTCAATGACTTGGCATGGTTAAGTCTACAACACCAAAAAACAATATGCATGGCGAATGCATCTTTACACTGCAGCTGACAATTGCTCTGCAGAAAAGTTCACAGAAGGAAACAGGGGGACCAATGGCAATTTATCATAAAGAAATCGACTTTCCATAATATAGGCAAATCCCTTTGATATTACTTGAGAACTACAACCTCTGCTTGCGCCCAAAAGATGGATTATTATTCAGTGTTTGGATGACATTATTCAAGAAATGAACCACGATGGGCGTCTAAATTATAAATAGTATCAGGCGTAAACCAGAAACAGCAAGGAGCATGTACGCACAGATTAGGATTTCAAGGAACACAATTCCCAGGGTGATTACTTCACAAGATACAGTCATAACTTACACCTTTTACATGATATACCTTGGAGGGATAATTTTTGAGCCAGCATAAACCCAGAACGCTGTTCATTGCTCCAAGTGAGGGAATATAACTGACAATTTTTTCACTCTCATGGTTGATAACAATTACTTCACCATCCAATGTTCCAAAAACCATAAGGCTTGCATCAGATGGATGATACTCAAATTGGCGTGGTCGGTAGCTTCTTTGATCATCTCTTGCTGTGGTGCCCACGATCGAGAGGGGACGAAGGGCAGGCCAAGCAACAGAACCAACTTTTGCAGCAGACAATGACCTAGAATAAAAATATTGCGACTTTCGCCTAGGAGAGGGCCCATGAGTATGGTTTGCTCGAATCTCACGCTTTTGCAGAATGCCGACAACACTCTCCTTATACTTCCTCTTATATGGTAGATGCTCAAATTTTTCTGAGAAGATCAATATGGCCTTTTCTCTGTCAGCCTTCCTAATATGCAAGTTATCTAGAACTTTCAGGTTGGGCAGTGAAGCTATCATGTACTCTCGGTAGAATTTTTCAAAACATATCGGTGAAGGATTATGAGATATACACTTCTTTGGAGTAATGTAAGGAAGCCGTGTGTCAGACAAACGGAAGAATGGCTCTTCGTCATCCTGCATCTCCAACGTTCCAAAAGAAACCTGTCGTGGTGCAATAAAAAGACAATTGTCATTTTCCCCCACTCAAATACGGGGCACTGAGGGATGGGTTCAGCAGTGAAATCAAATTTTAGCATGCAAAGCTTTAGCAGCTCGTAGAAGCAGACAGATGATGATGTTAAAAGATGGGATAATTTGTAACTACAACTCCCTAGTTTTTTGGATATCAAGATCAGAGGAAAAGAAAAAGAAAATAGAGAAAAGAGGTATACGAGAAGGAGTACTATGTACCTATGTTATCTATATCACTGGTCTTCCAAGTCCAATTTAAATAAGAAGGGGAATATGGTCAAGTGTCCATGCAAAGTTATATATGTAGCAATAATACAAAAATAAATGTAGTATACCTCATTTTGCAGATTAAGCAGATCCTCCCAACCAGGTGGTACATCAGGCAAGAGTTCCATGAAACTTGTTTCACGATCCTGACTTGAAAAGTCCACTTCACTGTCATCAGATGAATCTTCTGTTTCGCTACTCACATCAAGATTCATATCAGTATTATTCAAATATTGGTCTTCTTCATTAAAAATCCTATACATGCTATTTTCACCACTAACTGACGGTGCTTCATCATGAATACTAGTCTCCATATGATCTGAATCCCAGTAATCATTCCTTCTATCTGATGCAGAATGCTTCCGTGCTTCATCATCTTGTAAGAAATGCTGAAAGCGTAATTCAATTAAGGAAGGGAGTTTCGCAAGTGCAGCAGTGGTAGTCCATAAATTCGTGATTCTTGTCTCACACAAAGAAAGGAACTTCAAATTTGGCATGCAGGTAAAACAGTCCTCACGGAAATTCGTAAGTGATGCACTGAAATCCAAGTTAAGAGTGTGCATTCGCATAAAATTTCCAATCATGTTGAGCTTTCGGAAATGGGAGGACCTCAGATTTAGGATTTGGCATGGTAAGCCGCGTTGAGCAAGATCCCTGAAAAACACATCTAAAGGAAATGAATGCACATCAACTTAATAACTGCATAAAGGAGAACCTATCCATTTCACATTGTGCCTAAACAAAACAAAAGAAAAAGCAATATATGCATCAGTCAAAATCTGGGGAAAAACGAACACGCACACTATAAGAGAAAATTATCAATTATAGAATCATTCGATTTTGAAATAGTGACATGCTTATCTAATGAATAATTGATACAAAACAACTTTCTCCTTTATGCTTCTGTTCAATCTAATTCCGAATATATTTCGAGTATATGATCTAAACATTTTCAATCTACATCAGCTACGCCAACGGCGGAGCCAGGATTTACAGTAATGGGGTTCAAAATATAAAAAGAATAAACACACAAAGAACCCAAGGAGATTCAAGATCTCTATATATATATATATACAATTTTAACCCCTTCCACCCACTTGGCTCCGCCCCTGCTAAGCCCATAGATTTCAAACTTGATCTTTGGTAAATAAGGTTCTTCTAATAGTTAAAGGTCTTTAATTTTAGTTTACATCTTCCTTATAAAAGTTTCATTTTTCATAACATCTTCATGGCAGTTATTCAAACAATCCGGTACCGTGCATGTACCTAATATTCTGAGACAATTACAAATCTTAGAAGGTAAATTCTGATTGGCGGACAGAATCAAAGTTTCATATTCTTTTCTTATGAGTTTAACCAACCCATCCAGAAAGGTAAAACAAACGTAGTACCACGTGCTGATTCCTCCTGCATATATTAGTAAAAACTAAAATATCTCTCATGAAATACGTAAATATAGAAATCTAAGCGGAAAAAAGTTTTACAGGTCATAGATGAGATGGTCTATATGTTAGCAAGAAACCGACAGATGCAATTCGTATTTCATAATTGAAAGGCATGTTCAATCCCTACCGTTTAATGCATTTGTTTCTTTATTTACTTTTTCAAATATACTTATTCAAAATATGGTTGCATCTGCGGCAAAACAAAACATATTATCAATTGTGGCAAAGAGTTTGGAATACAATATACAACTGTGGCAATACGTACAGCAAGAAGTCCTTTCCAAACAATATATCCTGGATATCAACAACTCGAAGCTTCCTACTGCTAACACGCACCAAAGCAAGAAGATACTCCCAACTCAGGATGCAGACAGATCTATTTATAATATCTACTGCATCAATCTCAGAAAGATCAGCTTCCTTCAACAAATCGAGCAGTGGGTGGAAATCAGTATCCTTGATGTCATCCAGCAAAATCACTAAGCTAGACACCTCATGGCGGGCTTTTTTCAGTTTGGCCTGGGTTGCAATATGGGAAGTAAGAATGTAAGATTTCAGATTACATAGATGACGAAACAAGCAGCAGCACATTCTGGAGCAAAAATCACAAAAAATATGGCTAGTACTGAGAAGGATAAAGGAACTCATCTAATAAGTAGCAGTAAGCATATCCTTTTATCATGCATTAGCCACACTTATGGACCCAAACCAGGAAATACATTTATCTAGCATCTAGAAGAAAATAGTTTCTTGAAACAAATATCAAATCATATGTTTCCCCAATATAGATTCTATATGAAAATCATCTTTTTCCCGAAGATATTCAGCAGTTAGATGCCTACATCAAAGGTTGAGCAAGTGAAAACAAGTATTATAAGCATGAAATAATAGTAAAATCGGCATTTCAGATGGTTGTAAACACTGGACAACTACAGTATCACAAACCTTGAAAAGAGCTGACAGAACTTGCTTATTAGGTGGAACTCCTCTAGCCTGACAAGAATACATGTACCTGGACTCAATTTGAGAAAAATAGCAATTACCAAACCCTTTGTCAGGAACATTACAAAGCAATAACAATAAAACTTACAGAAAAATAAAGCATCAGCCATCTTATCAAATAGAAGGGCAAGTCAACCCAGCATTGGTACATTGGAAGTCAGCCTGAGGCATAACATGCTTCGTGTCAAAGTTAGGGAACATGATTAAGGTTTATATTTTCATTTTACTTAGACTTGTCATTTCTTTTTCTTAGAATCATGTTTTCAGAAATCAAAGTTGATTAAGAGTTTCGAGGGCATCAAATTTACTTTTCCATTTTGTTTTTTAAACTTGTCATTTATCCTTCTTATATCATGTCTTCAGAGATGAAAGTAGATTGCAAATGTATTACTTTTTCCCTCTTATTTGACACGTAAATAAGATGGAGCATAAAGCAAAATCACAAATTCCACTAGTATCTTAATTTCTGGACCAGATGCTTCAGTATATCCCTCCTGCTGAAAATGATACTAATATTCAGGCATGATTATATATCAACCTGCAAATACATGGCCAACAACTACATACCCAATGAAATCCCCCAAGTGAGGTCTGGGGAGGTACGCAGACCTTAGCACTACCTCGTGGAGTTAGCTGCAAATCTGTCGGCGTTATACAATGTTATCAAATATCTACCAGCTATAACGAAGGTGGACAACAAATCACTCTCTCTATCTGACTATCTCATGCCGGTCTAATTAATTTAGCGTCAAGTTTAGCGTGGATAATCCAAATTAGATAATTTTACCTAAAAACAAGTGAATTCAGTATCAAAGACCGAGAATATCAAGCAGCAGAAATCAATGGATACAACGAGCCGCAATCTCAACTCTAAAAATCTCCATAATCGACAAAAATAGTATATAAAAAATGTCATAAATTTTAGTTTCCAGTAGAGCAAAACCGCGATTACAAAAAGCAGACACGGCGGGATTTACATTTGATGAAATTGAAATGCAAACATATACACGTGATGAGATAAAATTAGAGAATGAAATTGCTCACCTTGTTTCTAAGGACGAGATATCGGTGCCGGTGGTCATGGCGATAGCTCCGATGATAACAGCGGGGAAGACGGTGAGTGCGATTATTACAAAGTTCCGAAGACCGACTAGATTACTCCGAAACAGTTGGCCGTTACATGCGAAGAAGCAATTTTTGGAATCAAAAAGTCTCCCTAATTTGTCTCAGCATTTTATACTATGATTTTGAGCCCTTCTCATTTTTATTTTTTATTTTTTATTTTTATCCCGAACTTTCCAATTTTTTTCTTTTTCGTTTTCGTTTTTTTCTCTTTTGCTGTTTGCATCAGTTTCCATTCTAAGAAGGTGAACAAAAAATTAAGTACTAAATTACTAGTAATAATTTCTTCTTTTAGTTTAGCATAATAAAATGGAGTACTTTTGCTTCATTTTTTTTTTATAAAAATTAAAAATTAAAAATTAAAAAATATAATACGCCCAGAATTTTAAAATTAAAAATTATATGCTAACTAGTAAAATTATCCTAGCCTCGCGCGAGAATTTAATATCACAGAATTTATAAAATAATATTTAAAACCTATCAGTCATTAAAACTAAAATACTATATTATCTTACATACAAAATTTCGTAGTAATGAATATTAATAATGTAAAGAAAAATGATAGTTATAACATCTTATCATTTATCCTTCAATCAATCTCTTTAATTTGATTTTGTAATTTATCCTTTTACTTCCAGGAAGTGTTACTATTAGTTTTTTTGGGAAATCGAATGAACATCAACCTGAGATATACAAATATTCTAATTTTAACGTGTAGAAAAATTCTGCCCTACATTTTGTTTTACATATATCATTTTAAAATCCCCATTCAAATGTATCATAAGTAATATTAAAATGAAAAATTAAAGGGAGAATGTATCGTATTGGACAACAATTCAACTTATTATATATACTTGAAAGAAAAAAATATTACACAAAATTATTCAATTTGTTTGGTTGTTTTTTTAAAATCAACATACCGGAGTGATGGAGTTCTATTTGAAACTACATTTCTATTCCAATCGATGTGTCGAGAAACACATCTATTACTTCAAGAAAAGTATTTACAACTTGCAGTAAACTTCAAAATCTGTCCATACTTCATATTGAATATGAGAAATTAATTTATTGTGTAATTATCTATGTCTTTGGAATTAAAAGAGGCTTCAGTCTAGTCATATTCCTCTATAGGTCATCCGACACATCCTTGAACCCATGTCAAAAGTTTATTAATTCTTGTCTTCTTTTCCTGGATCACTTCGCACATCAAGGTGCGATGAGGTTTTTAAGGTCTTTATGTCCTTACAATGGTATACCAAATTTGAATCTTGTCTTCAAGAGATGGTAATATAAATCTTTAAGATTTTTCTTTTATTGTACCTTCAACAATTTCAGTTGAGAAAACTTGTGTGAATACTCAATTAACGCGTGTTATTAAATCTGTACTAATAAATACTTATAACAATAACTTTGATAAACAACAAAATTTAAAACATATACTAAAAAACAACAATTAATAACATAAGAATAAATTAATGACTGTAAAAAAATAATTCAGGATATGTAACAATAAAAGGAAACAAAAAGGAAAAAATTGAGCCCACTGAATGTACCCCTTAAGGAAATTATTTCCCTGTAATACCCGATGTTTAAAGGAATAGATCATCTCAGGATAGAACGATTCTATTCACCAGTGTATTGATACAAAAATAATGGTGTAAGTGAGCCACTCAACAAGAGCAAAGTACACGAATATTTATTTAATTGTGCAGAAGAAGAAGTAGTTCAGAATTTTCATTGTTTTAAAATGAGAGGAAATCCCACTATTTATAGACAACAAAGGGTAGTGTGAACAAATGTTTATTGTGTCTTATCAGAAAGAAAAAATTTATTTGAAAAAGTTACAACCCTTCAGAAAGGTCACAACCTTTCATAAAAGTCACAACTCTTCATAAAATGTCACAACTAGGGGTGTGCATCGGTTGGTTCGGTTCGGTTTTACGTATTATCGGTTCGTTTTATCAGTTTTTGGTTTTAAAATATGCTAACCCAATAACAAATCAATAAGAATTTTTTTATCGATTTTCGATTTATCGATTTTTTATCATTATCGATTCAGTTTTTTGTTAACCCAATAAGAAAATATCCATAAAATAATATATAATAGTATGTAGGCTATAATTACATGTTACCGCCAAAACAAAATACGAAACTTCGGATGTTAATCGATTTACTAACATTCACAAACTTGCAAAAGCTACCACCTACAATTACGAACTAAAACTAATACTAAAATAAAATAGTTCAACGAGACAATCTTGAACAGTTGCTTGATCCACCAGATAATCAGCAAAATTCTCACCAAGTTCCTAACTAAGACAATCACAAAGCCTGAAAAAGAAAAAGGTAACCACCAGTTTAATAGACTATTACAGTAACATTTTTACATTTAACGACAAAATGCTTTTGAAATCTAGATTGAACTCACTTTAATGATGAACATATTTAATGAAATAGGCTTCATAAATGCATAACATCCACCCTCAAATGAACACGGTAAGATGCAAACTATCAGACACAATCACTAAATTAACAATTTCATTTTTATTAGCAACTAATCCATTTATAGTATCATCATGTCCCTTAATTGACTCCAAACACTTCTAATTAGTAAATATGTATCAAGTGTTGAGCAAGTTAAGCTTAACAATATGTAATATTTGGCCTCATATC
>JAJOOS010002231.1:0-36870 GCA_029582725.1 Solanum chiquidenum
AGCATGTTTTTGCATGGTTATCATACTTAGTGCATTCTTGTACTAACACCATTCTTCTTCATCTTTTTACACCAAGTGTAGGTGGTGGTGGCTAAAGGACTTTCCTAGAAGTGATGAGCTTGGCTTACTATTCCCAAGTTCGGGTGTGTACTTAAAGATTCAAGGACCTTTATGTTAAAGAATTTCCCTAAGTTCAATGTATTAGATAGTAGTTTCTTTTGTATTGTAAGGTCCGTGTCCCTCTTGTGTTGTAGTCGTGTTTTAAGATGGCTACTTTGAGACGTAGTATTCCGATTTTGTATTAAAGGTTTAAATGAGGTGACTTTCTAAGTCTTGGGTTATATTATGAATTTTTTTAAACTTTCCGCTATTTTTCTATCATAATGCTACGACGAATGCTAAAGGCTTGTATAAGACTTCCGAGAGGTCGAATACACCGGTAACGACTAGGGGGTGCTCTCGGGTCATTACAATTCTGGCCGCTAGGGCATCAATGGTAGTGCTCAGAGGTGTCACACATCAGTTAAGGCAATCTGGATCATTCTTGGAACAGAGGCCTCTAGGCGAGCAACTCGACGATTAGCAGAAAGTGTCAGTTGTCCCGTCCGAAGTAGGGACTCCCAGGTGAGTGGAAGTTAGGAATAAACAGCAACAGTGGTGGGTCTTGGCGATCATGCAGCAACAGAAAAACCTGGAGAATCAACGGGAGTAACAGTGGCAATGGATATACCTGAAGGCCCAGGGGTCGGATAGACAGAGGTACCTCTACAGGCGATGATTCTGTGTTTACTAGATCCATCGATGTTGCCTTTTCCTTTCTGCCTGATCCTTAAGATACTCAACTTCGATCCTCCGGATATCAGTAGAGGTTGTGGGCATCACTTCTACATCCTTCTTGACATCTCGAGGCACCTGGGCTCGTTTGCATAATTCTATCGTCAAGACTGAAAATGGAAGTGAGGTTCGACTCTGTCTTGCACGCATGAGTATCTCTGAAGCAATTATTGTACCCAAGTTTATCTGAGTCTCCTCTATGACACAACCTAGGCAAGTTGCCTTGGCAAGGCGAATGATTGACTCATTTTGGGATGGCATAATTGTGTTGCTGATAAAACCAAACCAGAACCTTGAGGCTATGTTTAGTTCTTTCTTTTCAATCGAAACTCCTTCCTCCTCCCACTTTGGAGTTTCATCTGCAATTAGTGGGGCTAACCATTCTTTCATCTCATCCAACTTCTTTGTTCTAATCAAGTACTGGCAGTGATCCCCAATATTTGTGGGCATGCCCAAGACTGCATTGATTTCCTCATTATCACACTTCACTATCCTGCCTCTGACAACCACATAGCTAACTTCTTTGAAGGCTACTGCTAGTTACTTTTGCTGGGGTATTTATGCACTATATGCATTGTAGAACTCTCTTACCCAGTTTGGAATGTAAGGGCTACGGGGTCTGGTGAAGATTTGGAACTTGTGGTATCTCAGACACTCCATTATCTCTAGGTATCTATCTATAACCCCGTCTAAGGACATACGCTTTTCTTCCAGAATTTTCCTCAACCCCTCAGCCTTTACTAGATTTATTGATTTAGGCTGAGGACCTTGTACTGGAGGTGATAATACCATTGTCTGCGCTGGAACTGGAGGTGTAGTAACTGTAGGCTGGGGAGTCATGGCCCTGGATGAATCATTCAACTTCTTAATTCGCCGCTCAACCCTCTGTGTTATTGACATATCATTATCACCAGAACCCACATCTTCGTTTTTAGATGGGTTGGGGTCATTTCTATAAAAGCCATTATGTTCAGTGCTTGCATCTGATAATTCAAGGGCCTTCTGTTTTCCCTTCCCTTTTTCGCAACTTGTGGAAAGTTTAGTAACTTTGCTTCTGAATGTATCTTCATCCTCATTCATTGTAATCCCTTTTGTTCTACTTTGGGGTGGCTTGCTTCTTCCTGCAACTTTGGATCTAGCCATTTCCATTCGGTGACATTAGTTGGATTTGCTTCGCTACTCAGTGATCTGCCGAGTGTTCATCTTTCTCGTCGAGTTTTACAGGACCCTTAGTCAAAGTGAGTATCCAAACGGCGGTCTTTGTAGCGATCGCCGATCTTGTCAACGCTTCGCCAATTGGACTTGAGTAATTCATCCTGTACTTTTCACAAACTTTTCATGCCCCAATCCTACAAAATCAAAACACATTTATTTCAAAAATAACAAAATTAAAGTAGTTAAGGCTTTTGGGTTGCCTCCCAAACAATGCCTTAGTTAACGTCGTGGCACGACGCATGTTAGCACCTAGATTTCACTTTTGGGGTTGGTCAAAACATCATTTGGAAACCCTTTGTCTTGTGCCTGATGGAGATTAGGCATTACATGACCCAAAAGAGTTTCAATTAGTTGGATAGAACTAGAGTGAGAATTGCTCATCTTATTTAGCACTTCTACATTTTCTCTAATCTCCTCTAGCACTCTATCTTGCTCATTTAGCTTTTGAAGAATGGTTAATAACATATCTTCGATACGTTTATTTTCAATGTCCATAGATCTTCTCTGCTCACTAGGTGGTCTGCATTTGCTCTTCTCTTTGGACACCACCTCCAGTTCCTCGACCTTTTGGCTCAAGTTATCCATCTGACCCAGCAAAATGATCAATTGCTGGTCTTTCTCAGTATCTTTGTTGGTTTTAGCCACAAAGTCAAGAAATTTTGCTGCGGTCTCATAGGAGTATTTCTCATGACCACCTGGCATAAGTCGGTCGATTAACCCTCTGTTTCTGGGATTTAGACTCCAATAGAAGCATTCCAGTAGAACTAAGTCGGGGATTTCATGAGTTAGGCATTGTATCAATAGTTTTTTAAACCTCAGCCACGACTCATGAAAAGGTTCTCCTTCTAGATGCTTGAAGTTCAGGATGTGATCCCTGAATCTCATCACTTCTACTGGGAGGTTCTCCATTGGTCCACCATCCCCATCATGTATACTCATTATCCTATCTCAACACACAAACAAGCTAGACAAAACTAAGAATTAGGTTAGTAAACTACAACTAAGAAGAACAAAAATTTTACTAATCTAAAAATTTTCAAGTAACACCACTCCCCGGTAGCAGCGCCATTTTGATGTTTATCGTGACCAACGACACTAAGTATGGTTCGAGTGTCTATGATCGTTGATAATATAGTAACCCAACCAAGGGTTGGGGTCGTGTCCCAAGGGAGCTGTTTTGAGAATTAATAGAAAAATAAAATCTAGTTGTAGCTAAAGAAATTAACGATTAAAAACATTGTAAATCGAAGGGGGGACAAAAAAGTGTCAAATATCAATTTGGGTTTTTTTGTCACAAGTAAGTAAAAACAACAAAAATAACAAGAAATACAAGTATGGGGAAGAGTTCTTCGGGTGTGACCGTAATACAAGTTGAGATAAATGGTTGGGTACATGCTTTCGATAGGAAATTTGCAAGATAATAGTGACTAGGCTAAGCTTTAGAAGAAAATAAGTTCCCTCTCGGACAACTTACCCCGTTTCAAATGTGTTCCTCACGGACACCCATTTGCCGCATGAAGACCAGCCTACGCCTTACCCCACTCACTCTCTCGAGCTGAGTGTTAGGATATGGGACTAGGGATCACCCTTTCGGGCTGAACCTCATGTCGACCCACTCCTTAGGCCATCAGTCTAGTGGTCTTGGTTTCGCGACCTCCCTCTCGGGCAAGCCGAAAACACATGAGTGGCTTTGTATTTGCAACTACAAACCCATTAAATTAAACCACAACCACTAGGTGAAATCACGATTAAAATATATCTAACCTATAAGCAAGCAAGACCCAACAATAATATCAACACATATTTGCTAAATCACACCCCAAGAATGGGAGTTTTTAGCCACACATCAAGAAACAACAAAATACACCTAAAATGATAGTGAAATCAAATGGGTATAAGAAATTAAACCTTGATTTAAGCAAAGGAAGAACAATGGAGAAGACCCACTTCCAACTTGGGGAAGATGAACTTCTTTCTTCAAGTCTCCCAAAAATCCTCTCCAAACTTGAGAGTAAAAAAGTACTAAATATTATATTGTCTAAAATTTGATACTAAAATGTAATGCTAAAACTTGATACTAAGCTACAACTCTCAACTAGTATTTATAGTTTTCAAAAATATGTGTTGCGGCAGATCGTTCGACAACATTAGTCAGAATCGCCGATCAACTCGGCGATTCGCCTTTTGGTGTATTTCATCGCCGTCTTGCATCATCCTTCGGCATCGTCGTGCTCTGGGTCATTGGGCGACAAAGTACTACTTTGCGGACCTTCTCGGTGATGCACCGACTGCTCTTTTTTTCCGCCAACTTGATCCTTTCTTTCAGGGCTCAGCACACTGGAACAAAAGGCGAAGTGAGACCCTTCGGAGATTCGCCAAGTGAACTCAGCAATCCTCAGGCCTTCATTTTCTTGTTCTTTTCATCCTTTTCGTTCCTTTTTGCGATGTAGCATCCATGCTTTCCTTCAAACTTCAAATACCTGAAACTTAAAGGTTTTCATCAGATATTGAGATAAAATAAGCATTTGAGGACACTATTTCTAGTAAAATAAAGCCCTAAATGAGTTTAATTTGTGGACTCATCAGTGGGATGGGAAGCAGAAGAAGAACCAGGAGCTTGGGAAGAAGTGGAAGCGGGTGTACCAGAAGGCCCGGAGGCCGGAGTAGGCAAATATGCCTCTACAAGTATAGAATTAACATCAACCTCCGGGGATGAATCCATCGGAGTCACTCTCCTCCTATCAACCTCATCCTGAGTGTACTCGGCCTCTATGTGCCGGATATCTGTCGAAGATGTGGGGGCGAGGAACTCTAGCACACCGGCATAACTCTGTAATCAGGACCGGGAAGGGAAGGGACGTCTGGCGTTGTTTGGACCTCATGGCCATCTCCTGCTCAATAATTATCCTCAAGTTTAGTGACTTCCTGGCTAAAATGGATCCGAGACAGGCCATCTTTGGGTGGCGTAGGATGGATTCATTTTGTGAGGGCATAATGGAACTGCTGATGAATACAAACCAGTACCATGCAGCTACATTAAAGTCCTTCTTCTCAATCGGAGCTCCTGCCTCAATCCACTTCGGGGTAAGGGATCAAGACAACCCTTTAGATTATCCAGGGACTGAGCTGTAGCTAGACCCTCATACTCTTGCTCAAATCCCGTAGCTCTGCCAAATTTAGCATTGATATGATCGCTACTGCACACCACCTCTTTCCCCCGGACCATGACTGACTTCACTGGTCTGAAGGCAATAACCTTCTTCTTCCCCTGCGGCACAAGGTCACCGTACGCAGTGTTGAAATCACGAACCTAGGTGGGGATATATGGGACTCGGGGTCTGGTGAAGATGTCAAATCTGTGGAACTAGAGAGTTTCCCACACAAGAGGGTACCTGTCCACCACTCCATCTGTAGACAATAGCTTCTCATCCAGAATTGTCGTTAATCCCTCGGCATTTAGCCTGTTGATTAGCCGGGGAGGAGGACCCTAAACTGGTGGCGCTGGAACCACCGTCTGTGCCGGGGCTGGCATTGTATCAGCAGTATAGGGGGTAGACTCTGGGGTCCTAGACGGACCTTGACGAACTCTGGAACGAATATCAGCTCACCAAGATTGAAGAGGTTGATCATCCTCAGGCTCAGAGAATCCGGTCTGGGAATCAAGGGCTTCCCCATCACTGTCGGAGTTGTGCTCCGGTGTCTCAGTTGTGGGCGTTTTGCCCTTTCCCTTGCCTCCTTTTGGAGGTGCTTCTTTTTCCTTTTTAATGGGAGCAATTGCTCCCTCATTGATCACGATTCCCCTTTCTCTTTTATGGGGCGGCATACCACTATAGTTCAAATTGGTCCTAGCCATATCTGTAATATACAGTAAATAGCGTTAGAATTAATCTAAGAAAAATTGCAGAAACACTCGCCTAACCGATCGGCGAGTCGCCGAATCACTTTAGCGAGCCAGATCGGGCTCGCCGAAAGGATTGGTTTGAAAATTTCCCAGAATAAAGACAGGTCGGTGATATACAGGGCCTTTTGGCGAGCTCAGACTAGCCCGCCGCAAGTTTCAGTGTGGTTTAGGGGTTAGGGGCGCAGAAAGGGTGATCAAGGGATACTTTTGGCGAGTCGCCGAGTAAACTCGGCGAGCTCAGGCTTATCGCCGAAATTTACAGAACCAACTCAACCAAAACAAGAAATTGAGGGTGATAAAGGGGGACTTTGGCGAACCGTCGAGTGGTTCGGCGAGCTCGACCCAGCTTGCCAAACTGCCCAACGTGCCAATTTTCACCCCACTTCCCAAAATCAAGCCCGCAACCCCCGAAAACAAAATCAAACAACAAACTTGGGATATATTCGTAAAGGAGAACGGTCCGCAAACATCAACAAAGTTCCTTATATGCTCATGGGGATCCTCATGAGCCAACCCACCAAACAACCCTTTCAATTGCAAGAGCTGCAATATGGTGCTTGTAATGTGGAACATAGTGTTCCCTTCAGCTGGAGGCAGACGAATGGCACCAACTCCACCCGCTAGATTTGGTTCATTGACATTCATTTCATTGACATTCATTTCATTGAAGTTTTTGATGTCATCTCGGTGGCCCACTTGGCTACCATTGCTTCCGTTGACGCTCATTTCCTCTGTTTTAACAAGCACACAAAAACCAAAACTGAAAATAAGTAGATTCAACTATGACTAAAAGGAATGCAATTCAAATTCACCAAATGAATTTCAAACAACATCACTCCTCGACAGTTGCGCCATTTTGATTAATAATATTTCAAAGACACTTCATCCAATTCTACGCGTCAACGATCGTCAATCAGTATAAAACTCAACTAAATGAGTTGGGGTCCAATCCCACAAGGAGCGGTACGTGTTTTAGATTCAATTGGGAAGTATAAATGCGGTCAAATCAGTCATAGGAATAAAAATTATCGAATAAAGACATCATTCAAATCAAGGGTGACACGAATGTCAAATGGGGGTTTTGGTTTTGATTATCAACTACAAACAACAGTCACAATAATATGAATTAACAATAATGAGACGGGTTCTTGGGATGTGATCGATTATAGGCTAATATAGACATATGGGTAATTTCAACTATTAGAAAATAGCTAGATATTAGTGAGTAAGTTAGGCTATAGTGGAGGTAAATTTTCTCTCGAACAATTTACCCCGAATCAAGTGATTTCTCTCGAACATCAACAAACATGCAAAATAAGAGCAGCCCACACCTTAATCCATTCATTCTCTCGAGCTGAATGTGTGGGATTGTGTTTAGGATTCACTCTCTCGAGCTGAACCCAGGTTAAACCAATACCCACAAACCATCAATCAATAATTTTAGTTCTAAAACCTCTCTCTCGAGCAAGCCAAGAACGCAAACATAGAACTGCATTTGCAACTACAATTCTTAAATTAAACCACAATTAATGATTAAACTCACTTCTAAATAGCATTTAAACTAACAATTAGCAATACCCATAAACTAAATCAGCCTATAATCACATCCCAAAAATTGGTGTTTTAGCTAGACATCATAAAAAGGTAAAATCCGTTACCAAATTAATTATCCATCAACTGGGTAAGAGTAATTTCGTCCTTACAATGCTCCAATTTGATGAACTTTAAAGACCCACTTCCAAATTCTCAAAAGTGAATTTCTGCAATCCTTCAAAGCTTAAGAAAAACTAGAGAAAACTCCACAATAGATTGTTCTAAAGAGTATTTCCTAAAAGATAGATAAAAGTTGCTAATCTAAATGTTCAAAATGTATTTATAGTCGCCGAAAATAAGCTACGAAAGCTCATTCGGCAAAGTAAGTCGGGCTTGTTGAACCACTCGGCGAGCCTCCCTTTGATCTCTTCCATCACCCTTCTACCTTTGCATTCAACATCCTCAAGGTCTGTAACTTTGGGCGATCTGTCTTGGCTTCGCAGAATCACTCGGCGATCCGCCGACTGCTTCTTTTCATCGCCAACTTGGTTCTTTCCTTCAGGGCTTGGCACACTAGAACTTTAGGTGGTCTGATAAGCCACTCGGCGACACACCGAGTGCTCTTGACGATCCTCAGGCTCGCCCATCTTCATTTCTTCAGCCTGTTTTGTTCTTTTTTGCCTGTTAGTGTCCTTGCTTTGTTTCTCAATCCAGATTTCTAAAAATCAAGGATTTAACATCAGTTATTGGCACAAAATAAGCATTTCAGGACACTAAATCTATATAAACTAAGCCCTAAATGATTCCAAATCTCGAACTCAATCACTCAACACTTGGAGCGAAGACTTCTTTGTATGCGGAAGACTTGCAAATCACCATTGAAGAGCAAGGATTCTCTATGTGTTTCTCTATGTGTGTCTTAGTTGTCCTTCTTTCTTTTGGTCTTACGAGGACCCCTTTATATAGGGTTTTGTGAGTATCTCAGTCTTCAAGTAATTTTAGAGGACCTTGGGCTTGAAGAATATGAATTGGGCTCGTCTTGTCAACTTAATACACTGACGTAAATGTAATTTGGAATTTATTTAAGTCATATATTTTGAATTAATTATTAATCTGACTTTATTAACCAATAGTTTGACTTTGTCAATATATCATAAATTTATGGATTAATCCAAAATTTAATATGAATTTATCAATAAAATTTCACTGTCTACACTCATTATGTCAAAAATAAATTAAAGTTACTGATTCTCTCATTGTTTCTCTTTATGTTGATGATTTCTTGATGATAGAATATAGAATGTGTGGCTAATTGAAGAGTTCAATTAAGAAAAAAAAAAAAAAATTATTAAGAAAAAAAATGGTGCACATCGTTGAGATAACAAATCCTCGAACTATTAACATACTCTCTGTCAATGAAAATCATGCAAAGTTGTGATGACGAAATTTTTATCTACCAAAAAAATATGCATGGAAGTTACATAAAAAAATTCATATGAAAATTCAAGGCAACAAGCGTACTAATGATTGGATGCTTGATGTATCTCACTACTACAAAGTCGGATGTTCTATTTGTGGCAAGCGATCTTTTTTTAGATTTGGCATTTTGCAACTGAAATGCATTTGCGCAGCAATAAAATAAATATAAGCTAACATTAAAGGTATATATCATCATTATATATAAGTGTGGGTGGCCTCACTACTACGAAACTGATTAATATCCTCTATGTGGGCCGAAAAACGAAGGCTACTGTCGTAAATAAATAAAAAAAAGAGGGTTGCTTCTAACCCCCCCCCCCAATTTGTGCTATTAAAAAGTACATAATAATAATTAATTATATGTCATTTCGCTCTCTTCCTTGGATTCTTCTTCAATACTTTCTCTGCTCTTTTGCTCTCCATGCGAGTTCTTCTTCTTCCTTCTCTTATTTTCCCCGATTTCTTCTTTTAAATTATTAATTTTGTTTTCTTAAGATTTTGTGTTGTATGAATCCCCAACAAGGTCTTCGTCGTCCAGGGGCATTTTCATACTTCTATAAAGTCGTTCAGAAGCACTTTTGTACTTCAGTAAATAAAAAAGGTTTTACCTTTACGTATTAGAATCTTTGGCGCTATACGTGTGTCCAGTTTACCTTACGCACTTTGCCGACCTTCGACATTCTTCGAGGCTCGAGCTCTCAAGCTCTCATGAGTCAACACCTATCCATCTCTCTCAGTTGTGGTAATAATTTCCTCTAATTAATTTCTTTATTGTACTTGTTTGTGGATAATTTTTTGATAGATTCTTACATGAGTATTGGTGTGTTACACATCTACAAATTGATACTCCACAATTAGTGATTTTGGATAACTATTATTTGACACTATTTTTGATTAATTTTGTAATGAACTTGTGCTTCAGAAAACTATTGACCGAAATTCCCTAATGGTGTTCTTTTGGTACAAACTAATTTCTACAAATTTAGTCTCGTCTTAGGGGAAATCTGAAGTCAAAGTTCTTTTGCTAACTGTTGGTATGTGCCAGCTTCTGGTATTTAGTGATTCCTCAATCCTAGGTAATCCTTGAACCACCTTTCCTGAACCTGATTTGTGGGACCGCACTGGGTGCGTAGTTGTTGTTCGTTGAGTTAGTTCTTCATTCTTCGATAGGAAATTTGCCTTACGAGTTCTATTATATCTCAATTCATTCCTACCTTATTAGCTCTATTATGTCTTGGATGGCATGAGAGTCACTTGGTAAATTGTCACGATCCAGACCATCGTGATTGGCACCCACACTAACCCTCCTGTGGGAGAACAATTACTACAACTCATCTAAACAACTTAACAAAAACTAGAACATTTAAAGATACGGAAGCAGGTTTAAATGCAAAAATAAACTGGAGTTCCCATAAACTCCGAAAGATCAACAAACCATTACTAAACATTGTTGGACAAAATGATAATCACACCCAGGATAATGTCCAAACTAAATAGCAATAGGAAGAGAGTAACAACGACACCAAATATTAAAATGGGGTAAATATGATACTCGAATAAGTTATACAATAATATTGATGAAAAATTTGGTAGTGTCAAAAGACTACTACTCAACACTCTATTATTTCTTACAACTCACAATAATATTACTTCCATACTATTTTCTCACAAACTAAGAAATAGTTTGTGGATTATTCTCTCTACTCTCTATTGCTTCTCTATTTTGGTGTGTCCTTACAAATGATCATAAGTGCTACATTTATAAGAAAAAATTTGCCCATCAATGGACACTAACAATTCAAACTTGTAGGTAAAGAACTTTGACATAAATGTGGTAACCAATTTCCACAAAGTTTGGCTGCCAAACTCTACCAAAATTCTACCAAACTTTGACTACCAAAACTCTACCAAACCTCCACAAATGTGGCTACCAACTTTCACATTTGTGGTAAGTAATTTCAACAAATGTGGCTGCCAAATTAGTTGTTGTTTTATTCCCACAAATCTCTCCCATAATTTTGATTTTTCTTCTTTATTCCAAGGCTTGATCTCAATCTCTGAAAATCTTCAAACTTGAGAGGCTTTGTAAAGATATTTGTAACTTGATCATGAGATTTCACATACTTGAGATCTACCTCTTTCTTGGCAATGCTTTCCTGGATAAAGTGATACCTTTTGTCTATGTGCTTGCTTCGATCGTGATACACTGGATTCTTGGCAAGTGCTTGCGCAGATTTGTTATCAACACAAATCATCGTGGCTTCAATTTGCGGCAAATTGAGTTCCTTCAATAATCTCCTCAACCAAATAGCATGACACGTACATGATGTCGCTTCCATGTATTCAGCTTCACAAGTCAAGAGAGTAACAATTGATTGTTTCTTTGAACTCCAAGAAATAACACAATCACCCAAGAAAAATACAAAATCATATGTGTTTTTTCTATCATCAACATCTCCCGCATAATCACTATCACAATATCCCACAAGATTAAAATCATCAGAAGAAGAATAAAATAGCCCAAGGTCGATTGTACCTTTTAGGTAACGAAGAATTCTTTTAGCGACCTTCAAGTGAGTGGAGGTAGGAGCTTTCCATGAAGTGACTTATTATTCTAACCGCAAAGAATATATCTGGTCTCGTACATGTCAAGTACCTTAGACTTCCTACGAGACTTTTGAATAGAGTGGAGTCCACCTTTTCTCCATCATCAAACTTTGACAATTTTGTTCCACTTTCCATTGGGGTGTTCACGGGGTTGCAATCAAACATATTGAACTTCTTCAAAATCTCCTTTGTATAGCTTTCTTGAGATATGAAGATGCCTTCCTCCGTTTGCTTCACTTCTCGGCCCCAAGTAATATGACATGAGCCCTATATCTGTCATCTCAAACTCAAGGGACATAGCTTTCTTGAAAGCATCAAATAAAGATGGGTTGTTACCCGTTAGAATGAGATCATCAACATAAAGACAAACAAGCAAAATATCTCCATTAGTATGAACTTTAATGTAAAGAGCATATTCATGGAGACAACGAGTAAACCCATTGTCTTGAAAGTATTTGTCAATGCGACTATTCCAAGCTCGTTGAGCTTGCTTCAAACCATATAAGGCTTTCTTCAACCTCAACACCTTATCTTCATGATTATTAACCACAAAACCCAATGGTTGATCAACATAGAATTCTTCTTCAAGATATCCATTCAAGAATGCTGATTTGACATCTAGTTGATGGATCTTCCACTTAATTTGCACCGCTAAAGAGATCAATAAATGGATTGTCTCCATGCGGGCAACAGGCGCATAGACTTCCTCATAGTCGATGCCATGCCTTTGTTTGTAGCCTTTATCCACAAGTCTTGCCTTGTATCTCTCTACCTTTCCATGGGCATTTTCTTCGTCCTGTATACCCATTTGACTCTAATTGCTCGATGGTCCTTAGGAAGAGTTGTTAACTCCCAAGTGTTGTTCTTCTCTATTGACTAGATCTCCTCCTCCGTGGCTTGTCTCCACCTTTTGTCAGTAGCAGCTTCATCAAAATTCATTGGTTCACTATCAGCTAAAAGACAACACAAAAAATCAAAATTAGTAATTTATTTTATGTCATCATAGAGTTCTTGGATGCTCCTCATCCTATGCAGTCTTTCACTTGAACTCTCTTAAGTAGATGGAGATGCAACATTTACTGGTGAAGGAGGTAGGGTTTCATCCTCTGCAGGTGCCATGGTTTCCTGTTCTTCTTCATCTCCAAAGTATGGAAGAAAACCATATGCTCTTTCTTCCAGAGTCTCCAATTCCATGATGCTTCTTCATCAAATTCAACATCACGACTCACCACCACCTTATTATTGCTTGGGTTGTACAATTTGTAGCCTTTTGAACTCGCGTCATAGCCAACAAACACATACTTGACACTACGATCGTCAAGTTTAGCTCTCCCTTGATGTGGAACATGAGCATAGGCAATGCTCCCAAAGATTCTCATGTGCTTGACATTTGGCTTTCTTCCGCTCCATGCTTCTTGAGGTGTTTGATCTCGTACATTTTTAGTTGGAGACCTATTGCTCAAATAAACTGCACAAGAAACAGCCTCGGCCCAAAACTCTTTTGGTAGATGTTTAGCTTTCAACATACATCTAGCCATATTAAGAATTTTTCTATTCTTTCTTTCTGAAACTCCATTTTGTTTGGGCGAGTAAGGTATCGTTAGAGGACGACGAATTCCATGAGATTGACAAAAGTCATTAAATTCTTTTGAAGTGAATTTGCCTTCTCTATCGGACCTTAATGCTTTTATTCATAGCCACTTTCTTTTTCTACAAGTGCTTTGAAATTTTTAAAGGCAACAAAAACTTTAGATTTTTGCTTCAAGAAGTTTACCCAAGTCTTTCGACTGAAATCATCAATAAAGAGAAAGAAGTATTTTCTTTTACCAAAAGAAGGTGGATCGATTGGACCACACACATCAGTGTGTACAAGTTGAAGTGACTTACTTGTTCTTGATGTAGTCTCCTTTGGAAAACTCCTCCTCGCATGTTTTCCAAGAAGACAAGCTTCACACAATTGATTTGGATGGTTGATTGACGGTATCCCATCAGCCATGTTCTTGTCTCCTATTGATGTGAGCGCTTCAAAGTTCAAGTGCCCAAATCTCATATGCCAACACTATGAGTCATCTTGCACATTAGCCTTCAAAAACTTTTCATCGATGATTTTAAGATTCAAAGGGAACAACCTATTCTTTTCCATATAAACTTTAGTAATTAAGTTGTTACTTGAATCTCTAAGCCAAAGATGCATATTTTTCATATGAATATCATATCCTTTTTCAAGAAGTTGACCCAAACTCAAAATATTACTTTTCAATTTTGGCACATAATAAACATTGTTAATCAATTTATGGCCACCATCTTTACAAGATATCAAAATCGTACCTATCCCTTCAATTTGGATCTTTGAGGTATCTCCAAAAGACACCTTACCTTTCACCGTCTTCTTTATATCCACAAACTTATCTTTGTGGCCACACATATGATTGCTTGCTCCATTGTCAAGATACCATGAACTACAATCATCTGTATCTTTTTGTTTGAGTGTTAATAACAACATTGACTCATCTTCGTCTTTGTTGTTGTCTCTTCAACATTACTACGAAATTTCCAAGAGTAATGTCCAATTTTATGACAGTTATAACACTCAATTTTAGATTTGTCATACCTCATTTCATTTGTACTTTGATAGGCTCCACGTCCTCTACCTCCTCGTTACCACGACCACGACCTCTGAATGACTGGTGACTTTTATCTTCATTGTTGATATGATTGGTATAACTTCTTCCTCTTCCTCGGCCTCCACGACCTCCATGGCCTCGCCATTGTCCATTTCCTTTGTAACTTTTCTCACCTTCAAATCCTTTGAATGATGCATGGGTTTTAAGAAGTTGCTCTAGTGGCTCTTCTTTTCTCCTTTTCATTTTCTCTTCGTGGGCTAGTAAATAACCTTCCAATTATCGTCATAGAGTCTAAATCTTTAGACTCCTCAATAACACACCACATAATAAAATTTAGGTGTTAGAGAACGAAAGATATTTTCTACCACACGCACATCATCTACTTCCTCCCCGTATCTTCTTAGTTGATTTACAACAGCCATCAATCTTGAACAGAAATCCAAAATGGATTCGGATTCTTTCATTTTTAAAACTTCAAAGTCAGCCCTTAGTGTTTGAAGTTTTATCTTCTTTACTTTATCAACTCCTTGGAGAGAATTTTGTAAAATCTCCCAAGCTTCTTTTGAGGTGGTTGCATCAGCCACCTTCTCAAACATGCCATCATCCAAACATTGATGGATAAGAGTGAGGGCTTATTGTTCTTTATTTCTTGTCTTTAACAAGACCTCCTTTTCATTTGAGGACAAAGTTTCTTCATTAACGGATTTTGTGTACCATTTGTCTACAATGTCCCAAACATCTTGAGAGACAAGAATGACTTTCATTCGTAGACACTATTTTTCATAATTTTCTCTTGTGAGACGAGGGTACTGAAAGGACAATGGACTATTATTTTCCATGGCTCTGATACAACGTTGTTGGAAAAAATGATAATCAAACTCAGGATAAAGTCCAAACTAAATAGCAATAGGAAGAGAGTAACAACGACACCAAATATTAAAATGGGGTAAATATGATACCAGAATAAGTAATACAATAATATTTCTGAAAAACTTGGTAGTGTCAAAAGACTACTACTCAACACTCTTTTATTTCTTACAACTCACAATAATATTACTTCCACACTATTTTCTCACAAACTAAGAAATAGTTTGTGGATTACTCTCTCTACTCTCTATTGCTTCTGTATTTTGGTGTGTCCGTACAAATGAGCATAAGTGCTCTATTTATAAGAAAAATTCTGCCCATTTGATGTCACTAATGACATCAATGGAAACGAACAATTCAAACTTGTAGGTAAACAACTTTGACATAAATGTGGTAGCCAATTTCCACAAAGTTTGGCTGCCAAACTCTACCAAAATTCTACCAAACTTTGACTACCAAAACTCTACCAAACTTCCACAAATATTGCTACCAACTTTCACATTTGTGGCTTGCCAATTTTCACATTTGTGGTAAGTAATTTCAACAAATGTGGCTGCCAAATTAGTTGTTGTTTTATTCCCACAAACATTTATGGAAACAACGCCTAGAACCTGAAAGTCAATGTACCAAAACTCTAAAGTTCAACAAGTCTAAGAAAAGAGGGTACAACCCCAAAACTAAACAAACAAATATCTAAAGTACTAATCTAAGTCTGAATAAAATGGACTAAGCAAAAGGAGAACTCATGGCAACCTGGAAGAACTGGCTCACCCTTGAATTCGGTCTCGATCATTGATCTCCTAGCTAAGGTCTATCAGTAGCCGCCTGAAGATGTCATGTACTCAAAAAAGAACGAGCAAGTGCAGTATCAGTACACAACCACAGTGTACTGGTAGGATCACGCGGCTATTCCACTAAGTGGAACATACATACGCAGTCACAACATAGTAAACATCACATATACAGAACATATATACACATTGGTTATCATTTCAGGAGCAATGTACAATTACACATTCTCAATAACAAGTAGATATGACAATTCAATGGTCCTCTCATGGAACTCATACCCAAACTATTAGTGTGCCGAAACATGGTACCTGATCCAAATTAGTGTGTCATGAATGTGACACCCGCTTCAATATAAGTGTTGGAACGTGACACTCGATCCTAGTTAGTGTGTCGAAACGTGACACCCGATCCATTCAACACAACCATAATCACACTCATATGTACATACTCATAATCATACAATCAAGTGTTGAATCATGGCATACATTTGTTCATTCATACTCATTTCATTAGGTTTGATCAACAAGGCTTCATTCACATACATACATGCATTACAGTGAAGCAATTACCAATACACATCACACAAAATATGAAATCAAACCATCTCCCACCTCGAAACCAAGCTTGAATCCCTCTAAGGCACTTGAATCTTCTCTTTCCAAATTCTTTCCACTTGTTCTAGGTCTACAAAATAATTAATATACGCAAGAATAAATAATTTAAGGTCTAATTATCCGGATTATAGCAAACCCAATAACCCAAGACCAATCCATGATCCCAATCCCAAATTTAGGGCTTTTTCCACCATTAACTTTGGATCAAAACCTTCCCCCAGTAATAATTACCCAAGAATCTAAGTTCTACGGATCGAAAAATGGATTAGGGAGGTAAAATCCTTAACTTTAGTGCTAGAAGAGGTGGAAAACCTTCAAGAAATATCCCTGAGTCATCTCTTAGCTCTCAAGAATGAAACTTGCAGAAAATAACATTTTGGGGTTCAATCCCGACTTAAGTCACGACTGGGCCTTTACGGCGGACCCCATCCCTCCACAGCGGCCCCGCCCTGGCGGCTTGCGCGAAGACAGAACGTCGAAATTAGAGTTTCAAACCCCCATTTCACAACATACCTTCAACTCATGACATTCAAAAACTACTCATTCACGCTAAGGTCAGTTTCAGGAGTTCTACTCGCCCGAATTTGATTTCGTAAAGTCGTACAGGTTCCTTAACATCTTAGCTATCTACTCATGTGATCAAATTCATACTTAGATCCCCCATGCATTACCATATTTCCCTAGACCTCATTGACTCAGATTTCATCCAAATCTGGACTAGGCTAGGAATTTCCAAGTCACTACTCAAAAGTTTTTTGTCCCCAATTCTTTTCCCATTGGCTTTTCCATAACGATGGGATCAGATCGTTACCTAAATTTAGTCATTTCAGAAGACCACTAGCCTTCAAAAAACCACTGGAAATCTTTGTGAATGGGTAATTAAATTATCTCCTATTGGATAACAACAATTAGACCGGGAAAAAATTCAAGTTTGAAGATTTATGCGAACGATTTGGACAAGAAGTTCTCCAATAAATGCTAATGATAGGATATGCAATAGGTTTTCACCATTGTTAGCTTTCACTAACAGGAGAAGCGGAATTGGATAATCTCTTCATCAAATTATAGACCATCTTCAATCCAACATCAAATTTTACATCAAATCCTTATTTGATGTAAAATTAGGTGTTTTGGAGCTCCAACCCAACACTAAATTTTACATCATTTTGGTGTGTGAATGACTAAAATTTTAGAATTCTCTCTTTTTGCATGACTATAATGAAAATGGAGAGCTTTCATTCTAAGTTCTCTTATTTGGTTCATACACTAGCAGCTAAAAATGCTCTCATCTGGATATCATCTCAGCTACACTTATAGTTCTTATTAAATCTTCCGTCTCATATATTTTTGGATTTAGGTTTCCCACTCAGACTCCTTGCTTATTTATCTCAACAAGAATTTTCATGTACAGAGGCAAACTCGATCATGTTACAAGAATTCCATAGGCTTGTTTTTCTGTTCTAATTTTGAGTCATCAAAACTATGGAGATTACAATTTTTTTTAATTTTGTTTATGCTTGAAGAGAATTGCATGTTTTTGGTCCTTATCGAGAGAGATACTAGGGAATCTTGCTGCACAATTTAGGTACCCAACTTCTTATTACTTCCACTTCTTAAGTCACTCGTTTGGAAGTTGCAATTTGGCAAAGAGGACTCTCTCGTGCTTCCATTCCTTCTTATTGTACTTCTAGCTTAGCTCAACCCAACTCAGATAGCAAGAAGTGGGTCAACACCAACTGCACAACACGGAATACTTTTATGCATTAAAAAAATAGTAAAAATTTGTTGATTTACCGTATCAGTTTTCTTGAAATGTGACTTCTCTTCGCGTAAAAGCTTCCCTAGGTTCTTACAATGATGGTTAATGACTCAAGGATCATTGAGTGTATTTTTCTTGCAACAATTTTTTTACTTCTTTGTTATTTGTTTAACCAAGATCTTAATACTCTTTGTGATACCTTGTCATACCATTATACCACCTCTCCTCTGTGATGTTTATTTTCATATAGCTTTTTTTTTTGGTTCAGCTGACAATGGAAAATGACACAGACATATGGTAGATATGCAACAACTCTTGAAACGAATGATGAATTGCATGAAGTGCAGGTTGTTGATAAATGTAAAGCATCAGAAAGTGAAGAAAATTAAAAATATCTGAACTTGTGAGGATGTCAGGATGTACAAGTACCTTCATATTTCGATAAATAATTAAACCATGTACTTCTTTACACGTGGCTTTAAATAACTCTGTACTGATTGTTTACATTTGCTACACGTGTCTTCAACTAATGATGTACCAACTGCTTTGAGGAACAACAAGAACTATCAAGTTCCATGGTAGGATTCAGGGTGATAAAATTACACCATAAAATATTTAAAATGAACTATAATGTTCCATATTTGGCTTTTTCGACTCTAATAGCTTCTTAGATGACTCTAATAGAATGAGCACTACTAAAGAACTACCAAAAAGAGACTGAAAAAAGCGATGGATTGCGTCACTTTTTTGGCCAAAAGCGACGCAGTCAATCTCGTCGCTTTTGGGTTTTTTTTTTAAAGAAAAAAAAATTGAAGAATGCGACGCCGTCCGTCGCTTTTTTGAAATTTTAAAAAAGAGACGAAGTCCATCTCTTTAATTAATTTTTAATTTTTTAGAATCTTGAAAAGCGACGAACAATGAGACGCTGTCCGTCACTTTTTTGGAAATAAAATTTTGAAAAATCCAGAAAAGCGACAAACTAAAGGACCCTGTCCGTCGCTTTTTTGGGTTTAAAAAAAATACATAAAAAGCAACGGACAAAACCACCCTGTCCGTCGCTTTTTCTCCAAAAAAATTTACAACAGAAACTACTCACCTGCAAAAGCAATTCAATTCAACCCCAAACACAAAACATTATAAAGAAGCTACACAAAATATAAAACAACAAACTTAAATTAACATTCAAAAATATCTAAATCACAATTTAAAGACTTATAAAGTCTTTCAAAATTACAAAAAAAATCATTTCAAAATTACAAATAGTTCATAAAGACTATATTTTATCAAGATTTCTAAAGTTCAACCTGATAATTAGTTCATAAATTCTATAATTCAAGATTCCTAAATTTCACAACCTAAAGTTTAAAATCCTATAATAATTCAAGTTTTCTAAAGTTAACAACTTAAAAGTTCTAAAATTCCACAATAATTCAAGATTTCTAAAGTTCATAACCTAAAGTTCTAAAATCCTACAATAATTCAAGATTTCTAAAGTTCACAACTTAAAGTTCTAAAATCCTACAAAAATTCAAGTTCTCTAAAATTCACAACTTAAAGTTCTAAACTTCTACAATAATTCAAGATTACTAACGTCTCACAACCTAAAGTTCTAAAATCCTACAAAAATTCAGGTTCTCTAAAGTTCACAACATAAATTTCTAAAATCCTACAATAATTCAAGATTTCTAACGCTCATAACCTTATAAAGTTCTAAAATCCTACAAAAATTCAAGTTCTCTAAAGTTCACAAACTTAAGTTCTAAAATCCTACAATAATTCAAGATTTCTAAAGTTCACAACCTAAAGTTCTAAAATCCTACAATAATGCAAGTTCTCTAAAGTTCACAACTTAAAGTTCTAAAATCCTACAAAAATCCAAGTCCTCTAAAATTCACAACTTAAAGTTCTAAAATTCTACAATAATTCAATATTTCTAATGTTTCACAACCTAAAGTTCCTACAAAAATTCAAGTTATCTATAGTTCACAACTTAAAGTTCTAAAATCCTACAATAATTCAAGATTTCTAATGCTCACAACCTTATAAAGTTCTAAAATCCTACAAAAATTTAAGTTCTCTAAAGTTCACAAATATAAGTTCTAAAATCCTACATAATTCAAGATTTCTAAAGTTCACAACCTAAAGTTCTAAAATCCTACAATAATTCAAGTTCTCTAAACTTCACAACTTAAAGTTCTAAAATCCTACAAATATTCAAGTTCTCTAAAATTCACAACTTAAAGTTCTAAAATTCTACAATAATTCAAGATTTCTAACGTTTCATAACCTAAAGTTCCTACAAAAATTCAAGTTCTCTAAAGTTCACAACTTAAAATTCTAAAATCCTACAAAAATTCAAGTTCTCTAAAGTTCACAACTTAAAGTTCTAAAATCCTACAATAATTCAAAATTTATAAATCTCACAACTATGGCTGGGCATTCGGTAATTCAGTTTCGGTTCGAATTTTTATTGGTTTTTTCAGTTTTTGGTTCTTGTATCATGTGTACCGACCACCGAACCGAATTATTTCGATTCAATTCGATTTTTATTATTTTGGTTCAGTTTATATTATTTTGGTTCGGTTTTTGTTAGTTCAGTTTTTGTTGTGGTCGTCGGTTGTTGCTATGGTCGTCGATTGTTACTGCTGGAGTGCTGCTCCGCTGGTCGGTTGTCGGCTGCTGCTGGTCGGCTAGTGACTACTGCAGGTCAGCTGGCAGCTGCTGCTGGTCGGCCGGTCCCTGGTCGACGCGATGACGCCGGAAGTGGAAAGTGGAAAAGCGTCAAGATCAGTGAAAGGCGAAAGCGACGCTGGGCAGTTGAAGAAAATTAAAAAATCTGAAATGTGAAAAGTGTGGTCACTACTCACTGACCTAATTCAATTGTCCATATAATATTTCTTATTAAATAATTAATATAATATTAGTATATATTATAATATAATATACTTTGGTAAACCAAAATACCAAATAATACAAAAGTCACATACGAAAACCGAACCGAAATATCGAAAAATACAAAAAATTATATCGAATACCAAACCGAAAACTGAAATACCCAAAAAACTCGATTCGGTTCGGTTCGGTATTTATGCCCAGCCCTACTCACAACCTTTCTAAGTCTAAAATCCAACAAAAATTCAAGTTCTTTAAAGTTCACAACTTTAAGTTCTAAAATCCTACAATAATTCAAGATTCCTAAAGTTCACAACCTAAAGTTCTAAAATTCTACAATAATTCAAGTTCTCTAAAGCTCACAACTTTAAGTTCTAAAATCCTACAAAAATTCAAGTTCTCTAAAATTCACAACTTATAGTTCTAAAATTCTACAATAATTCAAGATTTCTAACGTTTCACAACCTAAAATTCTAAAATCCTACAAAAATTCAAGTTCTCTAAAGTTCACAACTTAAAGTTCTAAAATCCTACAATAATTCAAGATTTCTAACATTCACAACCTTAGAAAGTTCTATAATCCTACAAAAACTCAAGTTCTCTAAAGTTGAAAACTTTAAGTTCTAAAATCTTACAATAATTTAAGATTTCTAAAGTTCACAACCTAAAGTCTTAAAATCCTACAATAATTCAAGATTTCTAAAGTTCACAGTCTAATTAAAGTTCTAAAATTCTACAAAAATTCAAGTTCTAATTAAATTCAATAGTTCATATCCAATTTCTAAAATTAGTTATATATAAACTTCTAATCCAAGAATTAATTAGTTATATTCAAGTTCCAAGTTCAAGTACAACTTCAAGTTATAAATTCAAGTTTATATCTAGTTATATATAAACTTCTAATCCAACAATTAGTTATAAATTCAAGTTCTAATTCAAAAAAAAACATCTTCGATCAATATATATTCATAACATTCAAACATTCATCACTATATAGTCATGACATTCAAATATTCATCATATATACTTCAATTACTAATCTCTTACTTCAAAGTAACACTTTACTAACTAACAATATATCAATCAAATTAAAACAAATAATCTCAATTCACAAGCAAATTACATATTCTCAAGTTCAAACTAGTCCTAAAATCAAAACACCCTAATTCATTCACTAATTACAATACCCAATTTAAAAGAAAATCCTACAATAAAAAATCTCCAATTATCTTCCTAACTAACAATAATCAACTCAAATTATCAATAACACAACCCAACAAACTAAAACAATAATATATTAACTAAAAAAATCAATTATAATTACTAGAATTGATAAAACAAACTAAAATCAAATTCTTACCTTAACAACGACGGGCAGCGAGCGGCAGTGAGCAGCTGCGGCGGGCCGCGCGACGGCGGCAAAGGCAGCAACCCAGCAACGACGGTGGTGGAGGCAAGGATTGGATGGAATCTGCTAGAGAGAAGGGAGAGAATAAGAGAGAAGAGAGAAGAGAGAGAAGAAAATGAGTAAACCCCTATCTGCCTCAAAGATATTTTAAGAAAAGCGACGGACAACGTCTCTTTGTCCGTCGCTTTTAAAAAAATATTTGACCAGAATTTTGACCAAAAAGCGACGGACTAAGAGACGATGTCCGTCATTTTTTTAAAAAAATAATTAATAAAATAAAATAAATTAAAAGCGACGGATGGCGTGGTTAATTTTTAATTTATAAATAATTATTTTAAATAAAAAGCGATGGACATCGTCTCTACCTATATTAAATAATTAATTATTAATTATTTGCTCCCTCTATCCCTAATTACTTGTCCACTTTTGAATTGGCACACCTATTAAGAAAACAATTATTGACATAGTGAGTTTACCATTTTACCCCTATTAATTATAAAGTCGATGAATTAAAAACTTAAGGTTTTCAAGAAGTTCTACCTTTTTCAAAGTAATTAATTGAGGATATAATAGGTAAAAAAATTGTCATTTCTTAATTTGTCAAAACAGACAAGTAATACGGGACAACTAAAAAAGGAAAAGTGACCAACTAATTAGGGACAGAGGGAGTATATGTTTGGCGCAAAAATCCGCGAAAAAAGGCGACGGACTAAGAGATGTCGTCCGTCACTTCTTGTAAAATAATTTTAAAAATAATTATTTTTATTAAAAAAAACAACGAACAGGGTGGCAATTGGCGTCGCTTTCTAGAGCGACATCGTCCGTCGCTTTTCATTTCGTCGTTTTTTAGCAGTTTTCTAGTAGTGGAGGGCTCTCATCTAAGCATGTCGCATTGAATTGTAAGCTCAACAGAGGTGCTCAAAGTAAACAATATATCTATGTGAAGTGCTCTTTTGTGATTCTACAAGAGAAAATATGATAATGTCATAATGTGTGATAGCTAATTAGTTCATAGCACTACCGAGAGTTGTATACCGCATCATGGACTATTTGAATATCCTTCCATAGTTGAATTTTTTTGCCGAAATGTAATGCTTCCTGTTAGTTACATAGTAAAATTACAATGACTGATTTTAGAAATTTGCGCTAGCCACCTTCTCAATTGACTGCACGAAATTGAAATTTTAATTGCTATTCATGTCTTTAGTATGTACCAATTATGCCACCATTTGGTAACCTATTATATGTTGCAAAGTATAGTTAATAATTGTTTTTGTTGCTACACCCTCCCTCTGTTCTTCGAGTCTATTCTAATCTTGATGTTTCCCTGTTCCATTTGTTAGGTGCATTCCGCTGCTATCGGTTTGGGCTTCAAAAGTCACCGTCAGTTCAAGATTGAATAAAGAATACAGAGATTTTATTAATTTAATGACAAGATCTTGGAACACCAGGTGCTATGTTTTCAGGATACTTTTGATTTTCTTAATCACTACGCCTTCTCATCTTCACTAATGAATCAACTGGTCTATTAAGAAAGTCATCCATTATTAAATTAACAGTTAATTAATTATCTTTTCAACTAAAGAAAATGTTGGGTTCAAAAATAATTAGGGCGTCATATGGAAGCTTATAATTGCAAATCATATGGTGTATAAATTAGATGATAAAAACTTATACTAAAATTCAAAATATTATTATACGGAATTTGGCCAATTGGCCTACATATTAAAAATCAATAATAAAAAAAAAATTGTAGAGAAAAAATCTCTCCATAAACAAAAGTCTCTAAACGACTACATTGTTGATATTGGTATGAGAAGAGGGGTCTTCAATTTATAGATCTCCTAACTTTTTCTTTAAGGAAAGAATAAATCAAATATGGAAAAATAATATATTTTCCTTTCAGGAAAAGTAAAAATATTTATGGTAATGTTTTGTCTTTTCTTTTAGGAAAAAATAAACTTCAAATAAGGTAAGAAAATCAGGGTAAAATCCTAACAAATCTCCCATTTTGGCTGGACAAAACTTGATTCGTCTTCTTCAATTGCGTGATAATCTTTGTTCTTCACATAGTCTTCATCACTACTGCTTGTCATGGTTAAAAATAAATTTTAACATACATGGGTTAAAAATAGATTCAAAATATTTTATTTTTATTTTTAAAATTGCAGCAACAGAAATGTTGAAAATATGGTTTAAAAATTCTTCTCCACATGTAGCTAGAAAAAACTCTTTATTATCATCAAATTGATTACAAATTGATTTGAAAGCATCTTGATCATGTCTTCAACCTCATTGAACCATGGGATCGTTGGACCATGTGCTCTAATACCACTTGTTGGGAAAATGATCAGAGCGTCATGCGAAAGATTACAATTACAAATCATTTAGTGTATAAATCAGATGACAAAAACTTATACTAAAAATCAAAATATTATTATATGGAATTTGGCCAAATGCCCTACATATTAAAAACTAATAAAAAACATTAAAATTGTAGAGAAAAAATCTCCCCATAAACAAAAGTCTCTAAATGACTACATTGTTGATATTATTGTGTTCTTGGTATGAGAAGAGAGATCTTCAATTTATAGATCTCATAACTTTTTCTCTAAGGAAAGAATAAATCAAATATGAAAGGAAATATATTTAACCTTTCCTGAAAAATAAAAACATTTATCGTAATGTTTTGTCTTTTCTTTTAGGAAAAAATAAACTTCAAATAAGGTAAGAAAATCAGGGTAAAATCCTAACAAATATCCCCTTTTGGCTGGATTTTCTCGACAAAACTTGATCTGTCTTCTTCAATTGCATGATAATCTTTGTTCTTCACACACTCTTCATCACTGCTACTTGTCATGGTTAAAAAAAAGTTTAAAATATATGGATTAAAAATGGGTTAAAAATATTTTGTTTTTATTTTTAAAATTGCAGCAACAGGAATGTTGAAAATATGGTTTTAAAATTCTTCTCCACATATAGCTAGACAAAAATCTTCATTATCATCAAATTGATTACAAATTGATTTGAAACCATCTTGAGTCTGTCTTCAACTTTATTGAACCATAGGAACATCGAATTATGGGATCGTTGACCCATGTGCTCTGATATCACTTGTTGGTTTCAAAAATGATTAGAGTGTCATGCGCAAACTTGCAATTGCAAATCTTTTATAAAACAAATGACAAAAACTTATACTAAAAATTAAAATATTATTATATGGAATTTGGCCAATTGTCCTAAATATTAAAAACTAATAAAAAAACATTAAAATTATAGAGAAAAAAATCTTCACATAACAAAAGTCTCTAAACGACTACATTGTTGATATTATTGTGTTATTGGTATGAGAAGAGGAGTCTTCAATTTATAGATCTCATAACTTTTTCTCTAAGGAAATAATAAACCAAATATGAAAGAAAATATATTTTTCCTTTCATAAAAAATAAAAACATTTATGGTAATGTTTTGTCTTTTCTTTTAGGAAAAAATAAATTTTAAATAAGGTAAGAAAATCAGGACAAAACCCTAACAAATCTTCTCTTTTGGCTGAAAACTTGATCTGCCTTCTTCAATTGCATGATAATTTGTTTCTTCACACAGTCTTCATCACTACTGCTTGTCATGGTTAAAAATATTTTGTTTTTATTTTTAAAAATGCAGCAACAGAAATGTTAAAAATATGGTTTAAAAATTATTCTCCACATGTAGCTAGGCAAAAATATTCATTATCATCAAATTGATTTGAAATCATCTTGAGTCTGTCTTCAACCTCATTAAACCATAAGACCATCAGATCATGGGATCGTTGGCCCATGTGCTCTAATACCACTAGTTGGGTTCAAAAATAATTAGAGTGTCATGCGCAAGCTTGCAATTGCAAATTGTGTATAAATCAGATGACAAAAACTTATACTAAAAATCAAAATATTATTATATGAAATTTGGTCAATTGACTTGCATATTAAAAGCTAATAAAAAATATTAAAATTGTAGAATTTTTTTCCCATAAATAAAAGTCTTTAAACGACTACATTGTTGATATTATTGTATTTTTTATATGAGATGATGGGTGTTTAATTTATAGATCTCCTATTATGTATTAGTAAATCACATTAATAATGTAATATTTAATATTTTACTTAATCTTTTTCCCTGGTTTTGGTTCTGTCACCAGATGGTGTCAAAGAAGTGTGAGAATTTTAAGTAAGTTTGAATTTTCATATAGTGATTGGACATATTGATTCAGTCTAAAATGAAGAAATTAGTCACAGAAAAAAATGGCACAGTTTTCAAATTTCAAAAAGGATGCATAATTTGTCGCAAAAAAAAATGGCATAGTTTTCAAATTTCAAAAGGGATGCATTCATTGTAGCAACGACATAGTGTACAACTTGGACCTAGTGGTATGAAAATAAGACCCTTCCTGGCTCCTACCACATAGGCCAAAAAATACAAGAAACTAAACTTTTATTTATTATATTATATAAATAAGAGAATAGATATGGAACATTAAATTCAAATGGCAGGATCCAAATCCAAATATAACTACTACTGCTTTCTTCTTTACATTACATGTTGGGTTTAGCAAGGTGTGAATGGGAAATAAGAAGAGAAAAATGGAAAGTAGGGGAACCAATTTTGGAGGGAAAATGAAAAGTCATTGCAAAGTGCAAATGAAAAGTCATTTTTATCATATTGGTAGAAGAAATGAAATTGTTGTACTTATATTAGGAAACACTTCCTTTAGTTCTTAAAGGGTTAAGAAGAAGGTGCCCCATCGCGCCGTCGTCGTCACTCGGCCTCGGCTTTGAATTTGGATTTGGCAAATGATGTGATTGATTGATTTCTTTTCTCTTATAAATTAATTCAGAATGTTAGTTAAATAACGGAATTAATTTCGCAACGAATTATTTGAAATTTGCGCGTAACGGTAAATTCGTTTGAAAGAATTTGTTCCTTTCGAAAAGTCGTTACTTTCCCAAAAGACACAATGTTCTGGAAAAAACGGGTTCCGAACAGATTCATTTGAACAAACGTGTTCCTTGCTGCAAATGGCTATAAATAAGAGGTCTTTTTCGTTTTTCAAACACTGAAAACTTTTCCTCTCTGCATACATTTTCTTACATAAACAAAATTGTCGATCGACTGAGTCTGTGTGTGCTCTTGTTGCTGTTCTTGCGTTCGTTGAAGTTATTGAAGGTTTAGGTACCGCTACTTCTTTAACAGGTTAATCCATTTTATCTTGGGAGGAATTAATCTGCAACCTCGGGTACAGTGAGGGGATTAAATTTCTTAAGGAAACACAGTGATTTCTGTGGACTCAGATTTAAAACAGTCTGTCAATTTCATCTATTTTCTGTTTTTGTATTTTTTACTAACCTGAATACAGGAGATAAAAATCTTAAGAAATTTAAAAGGTTCTGTATTTGAGGTTTCTGGAGATTAAAACCTTTATGGTTTTCTATTATGTTTGAATTTTAAAAATTCATTCGATTAACGATTAAAATAACATAAAAACTTTATCGTTAAATCAGAAATAGTCTGTGTAAGAATTTATTCTTTACTGTTAGTATTTCACATACTAAAATTGTCTGCCATTTGTGACAGAAAAATGATTAATTCAAGTCAAGTAAATGCAACTTGATTGGAAATCCAAGAGAATGGTGGATAGATTCTGGCGCCTCATGTCATGTTTGTGCCAACAAAGAATTATTTGCATCATATACTCCAGCACCAGCAAACAAAAATTTGTTTATGGCAAACTCCGTTGTTGCAAAGGTGGAAGGAACAGGCAAGGTCTTCTTAAAGATGACATCGGGCAAGGTGGTGACTTTGAACAAGGTCTCGTATGTTCCAGAATTGTGAAAGAACTTAGTTTCTATATCAGTTCTAACTAAGAACGGATTCAAATGTGTATTTGTTTCTGATAAAGTTGTAGTGAGTAAGAATGAAATGTATGTAGGAAAATGTTACCTCACTGAGGGCCTCTTTAAACTCAATGTAATTGCAGTTGATATGAATAAAGATTCTGCTTCTTCTTACTTGCTTGAGTCTAAATGTTTATGGCATGAACGTTTGGAACACGTTAATAATAAAATCTTGCGAAAACTGATTAACTTAAATATTTTGCCTAAATTTGAGTGCAATAAATTAAAATGTCAAGTTTGCGTTGAATCTAACTATGCTAAGCATCCTTATAAATCTGTTGAAAGGAATTCATATCCCTTAGAACTGATTCACACTGACATTGTGACATGAAGTCAACACCAACACGTGATGGGAAAAAGTATTTCATAACTTTTATTGACGATTGCACTAGATATTGTTATGTCTAATTGCTAAATAGTAAGGATGAAACAATAGATGCATTTAGGCAATATAAAACTGAAGTTGAAAATCAGTTGGATAGAAAGATCAAAATGATCAGAAATGATAGAGGTGGAGAATATGAATCTCCATTTGCAGAAATATGTTTGAAAAATGGAATAATCCATCAAACTACTGCTCCTTACTCTCCCCAATCTAATGGAATTGCGGAAAGGAAAAATCGAACTTTAAAGGAAATGATGAATACCTTACTTATAAGTTCAGGTTTACCACAAAATTTGTGGGGGGAAACTATCCTTACAGCAAATCGAATACTCAATAGAGTGCCTCACACGAAAACACATGTTATTCCATATGAGAAATGGAAAGGTAGGAAACCCAACTTGAAATATTTCAAAGTGTAGGGGTGTCTAGCCAAAGTCCAGGTTCCTATACCTGAAAGGGTGAAAATAGGGCCTAAGACTGTGGATTGTGTATTCATTGGATATGCCACAAATAGTAAGGCATGTCGATTTTTGGTTCATAAGTCTGAACATCCGGACATTCATGACATTACGGTAATAGAATCAGATAATGCTGAATTTTTTGAACATATCTATCCGTATAAAACTAGACCTGAGTCATCTAGTGGGGGATCTAAACAACCTCGAGAAGAACCAAAAAAGAATGAAACTAAGGAAGAGAGTCCAAGGTGCAGTAAACGTCAAAGGACAGCTACTTCATTTGGATGTGATTTTGTAACATTCCTTCTTGAAAGTGAGCCTCAAACATTCAAGGAAGCGATGTTGTCTAGCGACTCAACCTCTTGGAAGGAGGTTGTCAATAGTGAGATTGAATTAATCTTAAGCAATCATACCTGGGAGTTGGTTGATCTTCCTCCAGGGAACAAATCCTTGGGTTCAAAATAGATCTTCAAAAAGAAGGTGAAAGATGATGGAACTATTGACAAATATAAAGCAAGACTTGTTGTCAAAGGCTTTAGACAGAAGGAAGGTCTTGATTATTTTGACACATACTCGCCAGTGACTAGGATTACATCAATTCGGATGTTAATTACTCTAGCTGCAGTATACGGTCTTGAAATCCATCAAATGGATGTGAAAACCGCCTTCTTAAATGGAAAGTTGGAGGAAGAGATTTACATGGAACGGCCTGAGGGCTTCGTAGTTCCCAGTAAAGAAAAGAAAGTATGCAAACTTGTTAAGTCACTTTATGGACTAAAACAAGCACCGAAACAATGGCATGCAAAGTTTGATCAAACCATGTTGTCAAATGAATTTAAGAAGAATGAGTGTGATAAATGTGTTTACATTAAAGACACTCCGGATCAGGAAGTCATTGTATGCCTATATGTGGATGACATGCTGATAATGAGCAAGGACATTGCCAATGTAAAAGCTACTAAGTGTATGCTTGCTAGTAAGTTTGATATGAAAGATCTAGGAGTAGCCGATTTGATATTGGAAATTAAGATTCACAAAACTCCTAACGGTCTAGCACTGTCTCAATCTCATTATATTCAAAAGGTACTTGAAAAGTTCAAGTATTTGAATTTCAAAAAGGCAAAGACCCCAATTGATGTGAACATTAATCTTGCAAAGAATAAAAGTGAAAGTCAGTCTCAATTGGATTATGCCAGAGTATTGATAAGTTTGATGTATGTCATGAATTGTACACGACCAGACATAGCCTGCGCTATAAGTAAACTGAGTCGATACACAAGTAATCCCAATCAAAATCATTGGTTGGCAATGAAGAGAGTTTTGGGGTACTTAGAAGACACTCAAAACTATGATTTGCATTACAATAAATATCTAGCAGTTCTTGAAGGATATAGTGATGCAAATTGGATTACTAGGTCAACTGAAACGAAATTCATGAGTGGATATGTTTTCACTATTGGTGGAGGAGAAATATCTTGGAAATCATCCAAACAAACATGTATAGCTCGCTCTACAATGGAGTCTGAATTCATTGCCTTAGACAAGGCAGGTGAAGAAGTTGAATGGCTCCGAAATTTCTTAGAAGATATTCCATTTTGGCCCAAATCAATGCCCTCTATATGCATACACTGCGATAGTCAAGCTGCAATAGGAAGGGCTGGAAGCGTTATGTATAACGGGAAGTCTCGTCACATTAGACGAAGACATAACTCTGTTAGAAAACTACTCTCTAGTGGAATTATCACAATTGACTATGTAAAGTCAAAGGATAATGTGTCGGATGCACTTACAAAAGGCCTAACTAAAGAGGGAGTTGAGAGATCATCGACGGGAATGGGACTATGGTCGAGAACAAGTCATCGTAACGGTAATTCTACCTAGAAGACTGGAGATCCCAAGATCTAGGTTCAAGGAGATTAAACAAAGTCATAGATGACTGTTCAACATTGTCAAAACTTATTTTATGGTCCATTCTCATGATGAGACACTGTTCAGTAACCAGGATAAAGGCATAAAGACTTTTTAATGGTTTCTAAGTTTGATACAGGGTATATCAAATAGTGTATCTACGGAATAACACAGTTAAAAATCACCTAAGTAAGTGTGAAGTATAAGCCTCTTCAAGGAGAATCCGGTAAGGCCAGTTCTCTAAGAACTTATTAACTGAGATGTGTTCATGGCTGAAACAAACAAAACAATGAGAACCAAAAACAGTTCAAGGGTTGATTGTGTGACTTATGTTGTCTAGGTATACACCAAAGCTCGACGGTTCAAAGATATCAAATCTACCGATTAACCTAGTATATCCGATATATGTTCACTACAGAAAGTTTAAAGGGAAACCTACTTATCCAAATGAGATTAACCCTTACTTACGAGACACACAAGTTTTTCATGCATATGTTTTAACAACAGTCATTCCCTATTAATGTGGGGGATTGTTGGGTTTAGCAAGGTGTGAATGGGAAATAAGAAGAGAAAAATGAAAAGTGGAGGAACCAATTTTGGAGGGAAAATAAAGAGTCATTGCAAAGTGCAAATGAAAAGTCATGTTTACCATATTGGTAGAAGAAAGGAAATTGTTGTCCTTATATTAGGAAACACTTCCTTTAGTTCTTAAAGGGTTATGAAGAAGGTGTCCCTCGCGATGTCGTCGTCGCTCGCTCGGCCTCGACTTCGACTTTGGATTTGAATGTGATTGATAATATTTTTTGGACAAAATTTATTTAATCAATCTTGTTAATTCATTTCTTTTCTCTTATAAATTAATTCAGAATGTTAGTTAAATAACGAAATTAATTTCGCAACGAATTATTTGAAATTCGCGTGTAACGTTTGAAATGATTTGTTCCTTCCGAAAAGTCGTTACTTTCCGGAAAGACACAATGTTTTGGAAAAAATGGGTCTGAACAGACGCATTCCTTGCTGCAAATGACTATAAATAAGTGGTCTTTTTCATTTTTCAAACACTAAAATTTTTTCCTCTCTGCATACATTTTCTTACATAAACAAAATTGTCGATCGACTGAGTCTGTGTGTGTTCTTGTTGATGTTCTCGCGTTCGCTAAAGTTATTGAAGTTTAAGGTACCGCTACTTCTTTAACAGGTTAATCCGTTTTATCTTGAGAGAAATTACTCTGCAACCTCGGGTACAGTGAGGGGATTAAATTTCTTAAGAAAACACAGTAATTTCTGTGGATTCGAATTAAAAACAGTCTATCAATTTCATCTATTTTCTGTTTTTGTATTTTTGACTAACATGAATACAGGGGATAACATTACATACTGTAAAATAAAAGGATATTATTTAAACGTTGGTGAAGCGGAGGTAACACTTGCCAGATGGAAGATTGGCAGTGTCAAAGCCCTGTGAAAACATCTCCTTTGCTTCTTCATTGGAGACACCGGGTGATATCACCACCGGCTCTCCCGTTTTCCAGTTTGCTGGGGTTGCAACTTTGTCTCTTCCAGTGCTTGCTGGGTACAAAAAGCTCAACTTTATCTATCTATCTATATATATATATATTAGAATCATGTTCCATTATATATATTTCTTTCAAAAATTGAACTAATTAAATCATAACCGTATCCATTTCAACCCGCCATATCTATAGCTTCTGAATTTGAACTGATCAATAAGTGCCCAAATTCAATCCAACCGTTTAAAATTACCTTCTTGGCAGGGCCTACGATGTGAAGGGCACGAGAAGGAAGCTTATGGCCAGAGGAATCTGTCTCATCAGGATCCACCATGTTGAGTTGCTTAATCAATTCTCTCTTCGGATCAGCAATGATTGGGTATGTCACTTTCTGTCCCTTCTGCCTAAAAGAAGCTGCTACTAGTAAGGAAGAAAAAAGAAAAATATTGTATATATGTTATACTTACGTTATAAGGTTCAATATCCTTGATCCATTCATTGTGAGACTGAACATCATCACAAGAAAGTCCCACAAGTTCAACTCCTCTCTCAGCGAACTTGCTAGCATAAGCAGCCATCATAGCCAGCTCCGTAGTGCATACTGGCGTGAAATCACCTGCATGCATCCAAACATGCCCAACGTGGATACAGTCGGATATGAGTGGATGGAAAACCAGAAGTACTCAACTTGAGTCGAATATGAATGGATGGAAAATCAGAAATACTCAACTTGAGTCTAATATGAGTGGATGGAAAACGAGAAATACTCGACTTGAGTCTAATATGAGTGGATGGAAAACGAGAAATACTCGACTTGAGTCATATTTAAATACTCCCTATGTCCTGTGTTTCGAGAGTCAAAACAATTTCAGGAATTTAACATAAATCTTCAATTTTTTTAAATGAAATTTATATATTTGTAAACTACTTAAAAAGTACTATAAATCACAATAATTCAAAATTCAGATCAAAAATAGATTTGTTTAAATCTCAAAATTCAAAAAATGCCACATAAAATGAGACAGAGAAAGTAATTTAATATGGATAAATATGAATAGGGAACTTGTTTTAAAAAAACAAAATCTTTTCCCCCCTCCTCTGCACAATAAAAATTAAAACTTTTTCGAAATTTATTTTTTACTACCCAACCACTCCCGCTCCTATCTCCAAAATATGTAAGAAATTAAATTGTGTTTTATAAAAAAAAATATATATATATTATCCTCATCCCTCCCCTAGCCCCTCCCAAAAAAAAAGTTTAGTTTATTTTTTAAAAATTCTAGATTTTTTTTTCTTACCTCACCTAACCCATCCTACCGGAACCACCTAGCTCCAATAAATGTTAATACCATTTCTTTCTTTTATGAATGGAAAATAAAAAATAACTTTCAAAATTTAAAGGGCGTAACATTACACATAAATTTTAAAATACGAAAGTAATATATGTCATATCACCATCAAGGAGATGTTATAAAATGAACAAGAGTGGAAGTAACTTATTTTAATCATTCATATAGCCTATAGGTATAAAAAGTATTAGGTAGTGCAGAAAAATAAAAGTAATTTAACCTGGATGAGAAAATAAAATGGTGTAGCTATATCACCAACATAGTCATGGAGTTTCATTTTTCTATGGTTTGTTTTCATTTGAAGATTAGGAAGGTCATCTCCAATAGTAAGGCCTGGCATTGTTTTTTCTCTTTTATTAATTAATTTCAACTCAAAATACTTTTTTTGTGTGGAAAACGGTAAAGAGGAGAAGTGTGATTAAAAGGATGTTGAAACATTGTTGCATGAAGAAACGTGGCATTCGTCGTGGCTTCTGCAATTTGCCACTTCATTCTCCTGCTTCCACGTTTGTCCAATTTTCTATCTTCTTACTTACCTACAATCATTATTTGATTACTAAAAATTCAACTTATAACACATATCTTTTGGATCCAATATTTTTACAAACGCGTTACTTTCATATCTAATAATTAAAAAAAAAAATACTCACATGCACATATTATTTTTGTTATAATCTCAAAAAAAAAAAATTATAAAAAAAATCAAGTAATTCCTCTCGGATACATCAATTTCCTTCCTCTCGGGTACATTATTTTCCTCTCGCTGATGCATCATCACCCCTCTCGGATACATCCCTACCCCTCTAGGATACCCTATCCTCTCTGACACATCTCTCCCCTATGTATTCGATCAATATATTTTGTTGTCTACTAAAATATCCGGAAGTCCAGTGATGTATGCGAAATCCATAAATTATAAGGGATTTTTAAAATTTAAAAAATTGTAGAGAGATAATAAAATTTGATCGTAACACTATGACATTATGTAAATTATACTAAATTTTTTATGTACTTTAAATTATTAATATTATGACTTACAGAATTATTTATTTTTATTTTATATAAAATTCACAATAAAAATAAATTTGACTTTTAAAGTTCGTGATATCATATAAATCGAGGAGAGAGCACAATTTTAATTAATAGAAGGTGGACAAAATTCCGATCCTTCTTAATTTAAGTTTCATTTATTGTTTACTTAAATTTATGTCGGCTTAATTCATCTCTTGAATTTGGCAATTTAATAGTGTCGATCCTTGTTAGATAGTGTCGACTTTCATTTAAGCACGTGAAAGTGAATAGAAAAAAATAACTTTTAAATAGATATTTTTCCAAATATATATTAATTATCACATAATCAATATAATGATTTATTTTATTTCAGCTATATTTCTCTATATTTTCTCTTAATATACATTGTAAATTTTATTTTGAATGTATTTTTATTTTTTTTAAATGCAATGATTATTTGTTTCAACTATTATTTTTTCTGGACCCATATCTATAAAATGTAGTTGGAATTTTATTTATTTTAGCTAAATTAAGAGAAGTTTCTGCCAAAACAATGAAGTGCAAACATGTATATCTTCTGTAAAAGAAAAAAGACATTGTATATTTTTTTGGTAAAAGGGTCTGGCGGACCCTTATACTTGTATGGGTTTGTATTATAGACTCTTCTACTTAATATTTTGTCAACTGAACACTTATACTCACTAAAACACAATATATTAAACCTTTCTGACCATTGACCATGCTTATGTGGCATTAATATAGATGAGTTGGCAAGAGAGTGTAACTACGCGCCTGTTAAGACAAGTGAACATGATATTTAAATTTTAAAATTTTAACTTTTAAATTTTAAATTATTAAAATTATAAAAAAAAAAAAAAAAATTTAAAAAAGAAAAAAATTCATCTTCTTCCCCACACCACCTTCTTTTTTAGCCACCCCCACCCCATCACTGCCCCAACCACATTTTTCTTTCTTCTCCACACCCTATTGTTATCTTCTTTAACCGATCTTGGCGTTGACACTTTCATGACGTCAAATTTCACGGTGATTATCAGTGGAGGGAGAGAGCGGTGTTGGTTTCATGGTGCTGCTCGCCGATTCGCAGTGGTGTGAGATGGAGAGAGGTGGCGCTGGTCCTTTTTCGCTGGAATGGGAGGCAATGCTGGTCCCTTTTCCACCAGAATAAGAGGCAGCGAGGGATTGCTGGTACGCCGAGAGGATGGAGAGGAGACGCCATTTCTGATGGTTCGCAGAGGGTCATCGGTGGTGTGGAGAAAGGAAAATAGTGAAAGGGATCAGAACGAGGCGGGAGATGACACGAGGAACTGATCACGACGGCGAAAAGGTTAGCCGATCGAAGCTGATGGAGTGGCCGCTTACTATTGCTGGTTCTGTGAAGCTTAGAGAAGAGCAAAGGAAAATGGTATTGCGGCAGAGGAGCCCGATTTACTTTAAGAAATGAATTAAATTCTTATGATTTTATCTTTTATTTAATAGATTTAATTAATATTTTTTTAAAATAACAATTAGTAAAGACAATGATGATTATTATTAATTGGGAAAAGGGTCAAAAATGCCCTTAAACTATGCGAAAGGAACAAAAATACCCTCCATTTGTAGTTTGGTCCAAAAATGCCCTTTCTATTAATACTTTGATCCAAAAATACCCTTATTGTTATTTTGGGTAAAAAAATGCTCATTTTTTCAAATAAATATATTATTTATTTTCTTTTCAACATATTCTATTTCTAATAATATTTTTTAAATTAACAAATGTTTATCTTACTTCAATT
>JAJOOS010002232.1:0-34115 GCA_029582725.1 Solanum chiquidenum
CGCATAAGGCTAAGCAAGCAAATCCCATAATTCAGAGAAGAAAAATATATAAAAAGAAACAATAATTTAACATACTGACCTTGCAGAATGTTTTGATAAACTTGAGGGTGCTCTGCAAGAGTCTTAATGAGTAAAGTAAGAGTGACAGATGAAGTGTCATGGCCAGCAAAGAGCAGCAACAATATGTTATTAGCAATAAGTAGTTCAGACATGTACTTCCCATTTTCATCAGGACATGACAACAAATGAGACAAAATGTCTTGTGAAGGTGAAGCTGTTTTTTGTTCCAAGTCTTCTTTTCCTTACAAATTGCAATAATTCTTTCCTAATAACATTTGTAGCTCTTATTGCCTTGTAAAATGTTGTACCAGGTAAATTTAGAGGGATGTCATAGAGTCCTTTCAAGAAAATGTTGAACTGTAAAGAAAGCCTTTCAACATCATTATGGTCTTCAATGCTCATGAATAATTGACATGCCACTTTGAAACTGTATAATTTGACCAATGGAAAAACCTTCACCTTATCTTTACCTAAACAAATATAGACCAGTACAGAAAAAAGGTTAAATACAACAATGAGTAGAAGTTATTATCGTAATACTACCTCCGTTTCAAAAAGAGTGACCTAGTTTGACTTGACACGGAGTTTAAGAAAAAATAGAAGACTTTTGAATCTTGTGGTCCTAAATTAAAGTTATGTCAAATGTACAAAATTGTCCTTTAATCTTGTGGCTTTAAATATGCCGCGTGGAAAAATGTTAATAAAAAGGGAAATAGGTCATTCTTTTTTAAACATACTAAAAAGGAAAGTTGGTTATTTGAAACCGAGGGAGTATAACTTTTAGGACCCATTTGGTAGACGGTATATATTAATTAGAATAGTCTTTGGATTAAAATTTAGTCTAACAGAAACATTGTTTGTTTATTTTATTTTATAAATTAATTCATGAATTAGTTATACCTCATATGAGGTCTTATTTTATCCCTATAAAAGGGAGAGATAACTAATCAAAGGCTTAACAATCTTTGGATAAGACCCCTAAATTACTAAATTATCCTCCAATTCTTTTATAATTTAATGTCCTATTCTTATTTATATTGGAATGATTATAAATGTTCTTTTTATTCTCCAAATCCATTTAATGTAATTTGAGGATTTCACAATCTCATATTTTTTTGATTTGCTATATTGGATTGCTTTTTTTAAAAAAAATGTAGTTCGTCGATTGACCACTTGAACTATTTTTTTTAATAACCTTTGGGTATTTGAACAACTTAAGTAGCCTTAAATCTATGTCAAGTTTAAGGTATATTTGACCAAACAAAAAATTAGAAATATACCATGCTATCAAGGGTCTCCATAGTGTCACATCACATCTCAAAATTATACTAATTTTTAAAAAATAAATAATATATTTTAATATTTAACTTGCCTAGTTAAATGAAATAGAAAATCCTACAAGAATTCAAAGGTATAATTGTAAAGAAGATTTATGTAGAATTTTATCCACAAATAATTTAAGTGAGAAAATAGCAAACATGGCGATAAAATTATTTTTTCCCTACCTAGTTAGAAGGCCACAAAAAAATAGTATTAACCTTTAATTATCTACATTGACCCAATTACATGAAATTGGAAATTCCATGCTAACTCAAGGATATAAGAAGTTTTTTGTAGAGTTCTACACAAGATTAGGTGGGAAGCAATGAACCAAACAGTTGATAAAAAATAATTTCTACATTACTAAATTATGCATTACTAATCACTACATTACTAATCCCTATATTATGCATTTTTTCACCAAACAACCCATTAATTTTATATTCCATGCTCCAAGTTACTGTGCATACTATTATTAATCTTTAGAAACTCAAAATACAATCAAAATGCATTATAAGTTGTTACTTTTTTTATTCTTTAATAAACTAAATCTATTTCAATTTATGTGAATCTATGCAACTTGATACAAAATTTAAGAAAGAAAAGTTTTATTTTGGTGAAACTTGTGAGTATATACATGTCATAATATATGTGAGATTACAGGGCTACTAAAATTTGTGATCTTAAATATGTTATAACATTCTCTATTTGATTACTTTAACACTTGCTTAAATATGGTGTTAGAATTGACTAGATTCTTGCTGATTCTCAAGTCTCTTCGATACGATATCCAGTCTAAATCAATTTGTACTACTTGGACGACCATGTCACTTGTGTGTTGTAAGTCGCCTCATCAGTTTCCACAAAAAATGTACTCTATTCATTTCAATTTATGTGAACTTATGCAACTCAATACAAAAGTTTAAGAAAAAAGGAATTATTTTTACCACTTCTAATCTTAAATATGTTATAATATAATTATGAGAGTATAGACTTTTAAAACATGTTATCTTAAATATATTATATAATATTTGTCTGGTTACTAAAAGTTTGATGTTGAGGATTAATAAGAAGTCTTATTTAAATTATTTTCAAATTGGAAAAGGACCTTTTTAAAAAATTGACTAAAAGGGAATAAAGTCGAATAAATTGAACTCTTTCTGTATGGATGTAATAATAGTAAATACTGAACTGAAATATATATTAATAAAAATATAATTTACTTTACTTTACTGGGAGTTTCTCTAACCAACAACCATCACTATGAGCCTCGTAATGATACAACTTCTTACCCATGTTGTCAGAGCTGCCCTATACCTTGTCGGAGTATAGGACTCAACTGAACTGCTGGATCTACTAAAAGCCTTCTTAAGCCAGATGAGGAGTCGCGCATCTTGCGGTACGATCCCATCTACATTGGTGGTGTAGGTTATGGAGTTTGAGTTATCTGAACTCTTACTCCAAATCGGTGCTCAATACTACTGTCACACCCCTTTTTTTGCCAATCTTGTAGGGTTTGAAAAAAAGGTTTTTTCCAATTAAAGTGACGTTTGATAAGGGATTATTTATTTACAGAGTCACTACTTGGAATTGATTTTTGGTGTTCCAAGTTACTTTATTGAAACCCCTAATCAAAAGAAAGTTTTGACTCTATTAATAAATGGTCTACGAACTAGAAATTTGGATAAGGAATTTTGTTGACCGAGGGGAAGGTATGAGGCATACCTCAAATCCCGTGGTTCTAGCACGGTCGCTTTATTAACTTATACTTGACTTGAACTAATTTTTCGAATAAATTGTGTTATTGATTATGTCTATGATTCACTTTATATTTGTTGAACTTTCATTAATCTTACCCAAGACACAATATTGCGACCTCAATTGTGACATAGTCAATCAAGACGCATAATTAAAAGTGTAACTAACAATTTTATTTTATTTTAAAATCAAAAAACTAAATTAAATGAAAATATCAATCTTATTCTTAAAAAAAATAATGTGTACTCGTTAAATTAGACATATTAACTTTTTGCTAAGCTTATCAAGCAAAGAAAATGTAAGTTATTTTTAAAAAAAAATCAAACCTTGAATTTATTTAAATATAAACATGTATGGGTTTTCTTGAATATGAAAAATTAATTTATCTACATATTCTTATCGCCTTTTTATTTATTTTTAAAAACACATTCTAGTATAGTTGAGTTGTTTATTTTAAATTCACGAACGCACAAAAATTACTAGATTAGCATGAAAACAACATCATATATCATATACTATTAAAAAAAAAAGATTATGTAAAAGCACGCTAATTTGTTCAAATGAAATAGAGTAAAGTCAGGAGATGGACCTTTACAAATTTGAATCTTCAACTTACATAAATATTTTTTGAATCAAAAACCGCATAATCAAAACTCAAACAGGAACCCAAACTTGATCTCCCTAATTATCAAACTCAATTCTTTTTTAAAAAAGTAGATAAAAGAAGACCTGTTTTTCTTGTTTGTACGTTGTATTCTTGTGTTGATTCTTTGATGAGTGATGATGAGTAGTTGATGATGATTCCTTTTTTTTTGTATTGTGGGGTAGATTATATGTAGGCAACTAGTTGATAGGAATTAGTATTTATGTAGGATTAGATTTTTAGATTTTGGGTAATTTTATGATTACTTTTTTTGAGTTGGATTTAAAATAGGAGACAAGGTTTTATGGGATTTGGAATTAGTTTTAGGAAGAAATTCTAAAGGGATTAAGAATATTTTTAAGTAAGATGATCCCTTTTATTTTTATTTTTTATTCTTTTATCTTTCTTTTTTGCATGTTACATTTCCCCTTTTTTATATTCTTTTTTTCTTTTTTTCTTTTTATTAATTTGCATGTTCTATTTTTCCCTCTCTTTTTGTTTTCTTTTTCTTTTCTTTAACCTTATTCACTTTCCTACTAGTTTTATTGTTGTTTTCTTTTCTTTGCTATTTTCTTCTTTCAATGATTTAATAAAAAAATATTAACTGATTTAAATTACTAGGTTATTAATATCTAATTAAACGCGCGCGCACGCGCGTGATTAATAATATTTCAAAGACACTTCATCGAATTCTAAGTGTCAACGATCGCTAATCAGTATATCCCAACTAAATGAGTTGGGGTCGAATTCCACAGGGAGCGGTACACGTTTAAGATTCAACAGTAAAGTATGAACATTGTCAAATCAGCCATAAGAATAGACATTATCGAATAAAAACATAATTCAAATCAGGGGATGACAGGAATGTCAAATAAGGGGGTTTTGGTTTTAATTATCAACTACAACAGCGGAAAACGATATGAAATAACGATAATGAGACGGGTTCTTGGGATGTGATTCGATTATAGGCTGATATAGACAAATGGGTAATTGCAACTATTAGAAAATAGCTAGTTATTAGTGAGTAAGTCAGACTATAGAGGAGGTAAACTTTCTCTCGAACAATTTACACCGAATCAAGTCGATTTCTCTCGAACATCAACAAGCAAGCAAAATAAGACCATCCCACACCTTAGTCCATTCATTCTCTCGAGCTGAATGTGTGGAACTGGGTTTAGGATTCACTCTCTCGAGCTGAACCCATATCAACACAATACCCACTGACCATCAATCAATAATCTTAGTTTTTAAAACCTCTCTCTCGAGCAAGCCAAAAATACAAGGGTAGAACTGCATTTGCAACTACAATTCTTAAATTAAATCACAATTAATGATTGAACTCACTTTTAAATAATATTTAAACTAACAAGTAGCAATACCCATGAACTAAATCAACCCATAATCAGATAATCACACCCCAAGAATTGGGGTTTTATCTAATCATCATAAAAAGATAAAAATTGTTACCAAATTGAGTTTCCATCACTGGGTAAGATTGATTTCGTTCTTACAATGGCCCAATTCGAAGAATCTCAAGACCCACTTCCAATTACTCAAAAGTGAAAAACTTCAATTCTTCAAGGCTTAGGAAAAACTAGAGAAAACTTGTCTCAATACTCAGGATTCAATATAGAATTCGATATAATGAAAGCTTCGATACTAAATAAATGTTTAAAAATGTATATATAGTCACCAAAAATGTGCTGCGAAGAGCCATTCAGCGCAGTAAGTCAGGCTCGTATTCCACTCGGCGATCCGCCCTTTGGTCAATTCCATCGCCCTTCTGCATTGGCCTTCAACATCCTCAAGGTCTGTAACTTTGTGCGATCCAACACTACATCGCGGAACCACTCGGTGATCCGTTGACTGCTCCTTTCTCTCGCCAACTTGATTTTCTCCTCCAAGGCTTGGCACACTAGAACTTTAGGTGGTCACATAGCCATTCAACGACTTGCCAAGTAGACTTGGCGATCACCAGGCTTTCTATTCTTCACTTTTTCAGCTCGCTTCGTTCCATTTTGCAAATTAGTGTCCTTTCTTTGTTCCTCAATCCATATACATGGAAATCAAGGGTTTTACATCAGTTATTGGCACAAAATAAGCATTTGAGGACACTAAATCATTGTAAATAAAGCCCTAAATGAGTCCAAATCTCAGACTCATCAATACTCCCAACTTAAACTTTTGCTTGTCCTCAAGTAAAACTCAAGTTCAACAGTTCAAAAAGGATGTCTCAAATAGTGATACACAAGACTCAATTATGAATGCACACAACAAGACTCAACTTACTCATGCAAGGATCAATTGTGCACTCAAAGATTCAAGTTGTGACTCACCATTACCAAAGATTCTCAAGTTCACAATACTTGTTTCAAATGCAAGTTCAAGCTTAACAAAGGTACTCAAATGCCCTCACACAAAGAATGATTCCATATTCACACACAATGGTTCAACACTTTATAGTTCTTGAATCACTTGCAACTCTAATACTCACAAAGATGAACACATGCATGACTTCACACATAGGTTTGCCCTTATTTTCCAACCAATATTTGTTTCAGCTCACTCAAGATCAAAAAGGTCTTTTCAAGGCTTGTAACGGGGTTGAGTGCAAAGGTATGGTCATTTAGGCTCACTGGTTGCTATCCTCATGAAATGTGGTATGAACATCACTTCCTTTCCTTTTCTTCTTCATTCTCATTCATGCTCAAAATTCACCCCATTATTCACTTTTCATGGGATACCGGACACCCCATTTCTTTTGCAACTTTCATAACTTTATTTCTCAATTTCTTCATTCTTTTTCTCTTCATCTTATCTCTCTCTTTTTTTCATGTGGAGGGGTTCCATTATTTTTTCAAAACCATGGGTAAAGGGGATTTCGTCACACTTCTTGATTTACATTCTCTTTTCACCACACCCCCAACTTAGGCTTTTGGCCTAAGTTGGCTATTCAAACAAACCACACTTCATGAATATTATGGGTGAAGGGATAAAGAGAGGTCTCATTTGCTCAAGTTTCTTACAAGAAAAGGATAAGGCTTAAAGGGTGTTCAAGTATAGTTCACACACTCACAAGGTAGGCCACAAAAGCGGTATAATGTCAAATTGTTTTACTCTTTAAAATTGTTGCCTAAGATCATTTCAAGAGCTTGCATCATTTAGTCAACCGGACCAATGGAGAAAATTCTAGGTGTCATCACACATGGTTCACGATAAGCTCATCACACAAGGCATTGGCACCATTATCAAAAAAGACTATACACTTTCTCTAGTGTGCAATGTTCATCACAAGAGACTCAATTCAATAATCGACTACTCACAATGAGATGCAAAAAGTTCACATATTGCCTATGCAACTTCATTTGGCCTCATCGTAGCCGCACATTCATTTTTGTTCAATTGAGGGCACTATTCAAGTCATCGGTATTGATCATGACCGACAGTCAAATTTGCACAAGAACAACCACAATTAAATATACAAGAGGTGGCCAAATTTTTCAGAAATGTCCAAAAATCATTTGCAATTAAAACAAGGAACCACAAGCTCAAGCATCCACAAAACAGTGCCAAGACACAATTTACAGCACAAAACCCATTATATAAACAAAAGTAATAGTCATAAGAGGTAGGTATGAAAATACCTCACCCCACCACAAACAAAAAGCAATTTGTCCTCAAATGCAATCAAAACACTAAAAATCAATAGAAATGACAGAGAGAGGGGTAAAGAAGATCCTGTCTACATAATCGCTCCATCTGTCGGGGCATCATTGCCCGGTGTAGTATCAACATCACTCAATCCACTAGGGCCTGCCATGGACGTCTCTGTCAGCGATGTCTAAATCACTGACTGTACAATCGTCTCCTCCAGATCTGGCAGGTCTTTATAGATATTCTCCTCTCGCACCTCTATCTGCTCCTCGTCGGTCTCTGCCTCTGACTCATAAGCTTGCACATCATCCATCGGCACATCTTTGGTGGTGATCGGAGGAATCTCAGAACTGGACGGGACATCCACATCATAAGTTGCCTCCAAAAGTGAAGTGAAGTCTTTGGACTTCAAGTAGTCCACATCCTTCCTCAAACTAGCGACCTCGGCTTTTAAAGCCGTCACCTCTGAAGTCTCCCCTTGTCTACTCTCATAAGTCTCAACTCTCACCGTAAAAATGTCAATAGATGCCCGTAGGGGTGTCAATGCAGCTAGGATAACACTCTCGATCATCCATGGTACCGCAACCTCCAATTGAGTAGCCCTCACATCCGCAGATTAGGCTACGTGCCCCATCTTCAGGATCATAGCCTGAGTAATCCCGGTGAGCTAGGAAGTGGCAAAAAGACCAGGAACGTGGGAGGAAGAAGTGGGAGCAGGTGTACCTGAAGGCCAAACGGCCGGAATAGGCAAAGGTGCCTCTGCAGGAAACTTCTCAATATCAATCTCTGGGGATGTGTCCACCGGAGTTTCTCTCCTCATGTCTGCCTCCTCCCGAGTGTACTCAACCTCTATGCACCGGATGTTAGTGAAGGATGTAGGAGTGACCTCATTATCTCTCGTCTCATCACGAGGAACTCCAATATGCCGACATAACTCCGTAATCAAGATCGGGAATGGAAGGGATGTCTGATGTTGTTTGGCCCTCATGGCCATCTCCTGCTCTATAATCAATCCCAAGTTGAGACACTTCTTTACTATTATCGACCCCAGACAGGATGCTTTTGCATGGTGGAGAATGGACTCATTATGTGAAGGCACGATGGAGTTGCTAATGAATCCAAACTAGTATCGTGCAACTATATTCAAGTCCTTCTTCTCTATCTGGACTCCCGCCTAAAACCACCTAAGGGTGGTATCAGAAATAAGGGGGGCAAGCCAGCCCTTTAGGTCATCTAGGGAATGAGCTGTCGCCAGGCCCTCATAGTCATGCTTGAACCCTATGGCTCTCTCAAAGACAACATTTATGTGATCGCTGCAACACCCAACTTATTTTCCTCAGACCATGACCGACTTCACCGGTCTGAAGGCACTGGCCTTCTTTTTCGCCTGAGGAACCAGATCACCATAAGCAAAATAGAACTCAAGCACCCAGGTGGGGATATATAGGCCTCGAGGCCTGGTGAAGATATCAAATCTATGTTACCTGAGTGTGTCCAATAATAGAGGGTATTTGCCCTCTAAGACCTCTATGGACATAAACTTCTCTTCTAGAATCGTCCTCAATCCCTCGGCTTTTAATCTATTTAGTAGTCGGGGAGGAGGAACCTATACTGGTGGCACTGGGGCTAAAGTCGGTGCCGGAGCTGGCACTGTATCTGTTGTAGGAGGGGTGGCCTCTAGGGCTCTTGATGAGTTTGGGTGAGACCTAGCACGAATCTCTACTCGCCTGGACTGGAGAGGCTGATCATCATCTTGCTTGGAGAATACAACTTGGGAGTCCAAGGACTCTCTCTCGCTGCCGGAGTTATGCTCCAAAGCCACTGACATGGGCTTCTTACCTTTCCCCTTGCCTGCTTTAAGAGGTGATGCCTTTCTCTTTTTGGGGGGATTTGTTGCGCAGCATGTCAAGGTTAGTTCTAGCCATATCTGCAAAAACATAAAAAAAAAAGTTATATTCATTTCAAGAAAAGTTTCCAAAAAACAGTTGTAGACAGACTCGCCGAACCAATCGGTAAGTCACCAAATCACTTTGGCGAGCCAGATCGGTCTCGCCGAAAGGATTGGCTAAAACTTTTTCAGAAAAATTGGAATGTCGGCGATAGGAGCGGCCTTTCAGTGAATCGCCGATAGCATTCGGCGAGCAAATACAAGCCTGCCAAAAGTTACAGTGTATTTAAGGGTTAGGGACACAGAAAGGGCGATCAAAGAAGCCTTTTGGTGAGACACCGAGTGCACTAGACGAAGTCAGGTTTCTCACCGAAAGTTATAAAACCAAAACTAAATATTAGTATGGAATTAAAGGCGATCAAAGGGAAGTCGGCGAAACGCCGAGTGATTCAGCGAGCTCGACCCAGCTCGCCAAACTGCCCAACGTGCCTACTTTTGACCCTGACTTCAAAATAACACATGACCCATGTGGGTCTCCAGTAGCTATATCGACATGGAATTAGATCGACATGGAATGAGAGGCAGTCATCTGATTCAGCAGTGAGATATTCTTTTTTATCTCCTTCAACACTCTGTCGTGTTCTTTGACTTTGTGGAGAATAAGTGAGAGCATCGCTTCTACCTGTCCACACTCGTACTCCTTCGATTTTCTACGCTAATGATGGGGAATATACTTATCTTTGTTTTGGTATGATAGTTCCAATTCCATGATCTTTTTGACCACGAGATCCAGCTGAGTCAACAGTGTGGCCAAGACTTGGTCCTTTTCTACCTCCTTGTTGGTCTTGACCATGTGATCGAAGAGTTGGGTTGCTATTACATAGGGTAGTCGTGTGAGACCACCTGGAGACGTTTGGTCAGCCACTCCTCTATTCTCAGGACCAAGACCTCTATAGAAACAGTCCAATAGCATTTTATCTGAGATGCCATGAGTTGGGCATTATAGCAATATTGTCTTAAATCTCAGCCACAACTCATGATTTACTCACCCTCCAATTTACTGAAATTTAGGATGTTATCCCTAAGAATCATCATTCTCAAAGGAGGGTGGTCCATTGGGTCACCGTTTCTACAAGACATGCTCCTTTCTTCTGTTCTAAGCAATCAACACGAGAACCAAAACTGAAACTAAGTAGATTCAACTATGACTAAAAAGAATAAAATTCAACTTAGCCAAAAGAATCTTAACCAACACCACTCCCCGGCAGTGGCGCCATTTTGATTAATAATGTTTCAAAGACACTTTATCCAATTATAAGCGTCAACGATCGTAATCAATATATAACCCAACTAAATGAGTTGGGGTCGAATCCCACAGGGAGCGGTACACATTTATGATTCAATAGTAAAGTATGAACATGGTCAAATCAGCCATAAGAATAGACATTATCGAATAAAAACATAATTCAAATCAGAGGATGACAGGAATGTCAAATAAGGGGGTTTTGGTTTTAATTATCAATTACAACAGCGGAAAACGATATGAAATAATGATAATGAGACGAGTTCTTGGGATGTGATTCGATTATAGGCAGATATAGACAAATGGGTAATTGCAACTATTAGAAAATAGCTAGATATTAGTGAGTAAGCTAGACTATAGAGGATGTAAACTTTCTCTCAAACAATTTACCCCGAATTAAGTCAATTTCTCTCAAACATCAACAAGCAAACAAAATAAGACCAACCCACACCTTAGTCCATTCACTCTCTCGAGCTGAATGTGTGGAATAAGGTTTATGATTCACTCTCTCAATTTGAACCCATATCAACCCAATACCCACTGAGCATCAATCAATAATCTTAGTTTTTAAAACCTCTCTCTCGAGCAAGCCAAAACACAAGGGTAGAACTGCATTTGGAACTACAATTCTTAAATTAAACCATAAGTAATGATTGAACTCACTTCTAAACACCATTTAAACTAACAATTAGCAATACCCATAAACTAAATTAGCCCATAATCACACCTTAAGAATTGGGGTTTCAGCTAGTCATCATAAAAAGATAAAAATTGTTACCAAATTGAGTTTCCGTCACTGGGTAGGATTGATTTAGTTTTTACAATGGCCTAATTCGAAGAGTCTGAAAGACTCACTTTCAATTTCTCAAAAGTGAAAAACTTCAATTCTTCAAGGCTTAGGAAAAACTAGAGAAAACTTGTCTCAATACTCAGGATTCAATACAAAATTCGATATGATGAAAGCTTCGATCCTAAGCTAAATATTTAAAAATGTATTTATAGTCGCAAAAAATATGTTGCTAAGAGCCACTCAGCGCAGTAAGTCGGGCTCGTCGATCCGCCCTTTGGTCAACTCCATAGCCCTTCTGCATTGCCCTTCAGTATCCTCAAGGTCTGTAACTTTGGGCGATCCACCACTGCATTGCGAAACCACTCGACGATCCGTCGACTGCTCCTTTCTCTCGCAAACTGGATTTTCTCCTCCAAAGCTTGGTACACTGGAACCTTAGGTGGTCACATAGCCATTCGGCGACTCACCAAGTAGACTTGGTGATCACTAGGCTTTCTATTCTTCACCTTTTCAGCTCGCTTCGTTCCTTTTTACAAATTAGTGTCCTTGCTTTGTTCCTCAATCCATATACCTTGAAATCAAGGGTTTTACATCTGTTATTGGCACAAAATAAATATTTGAGGACATTAAATCATTGTAAATAAATCTCTAAATGAGTCTAAATATCGAACTCATCAGCGCGCGCGCGCGCACACACACACATATATATATGTATATAGGTTTTTTTTTCTTTTAACATAATAATAATATTAAAACAAAACTTACCTTAAAAATGATTCTTTTTTTGTATTTTTCAACTCTCTTAAAATAAATTCACCAAGAAGGACTTAAATTTTAATAATTCAATTTTAACCTACAAGAAATAATTTGAGCACTAAAATGGTGTAGGATTTTGGGTTCGGTAAAAACTTAGGTATTTACAACTACTCCCAAAATATAGATGAATGCTCATGTAAAAGTACTCTCTGGGTTGAGATAATTTCTCAATAGGTCTCTTTAAGAGGTAACTGAAATTGTTCAGAATCTATTTGAAATACTCTGAAAACTCTTTATACTTTTCTAAAAACAGTACTTTCTTTTTAATGTTGAAAATCATACTTTCTTTAAGGGGTACTCTCTAGGTAAAGGGTCATACTTTTTAGATGATTCTTATTGCTTTTAAGTATAGCTTAGTGAATCCACTTAGTTGAGGATGTCCTATACTCCGGCAAGGTATATGACAATTCTGGCAGCGTGGGTGAGATGTTGTATCACCACGTAACTCATAGTGATGGTTGCTGGTTAGAAAATCTCCCAAATAAGAGTTATTATTGTATTTTTGCATACAATTGAGTTATTATCTATTGTTTTAGGAGCTTTCCATATATTACATCTTTTACTGTTGCTTATTTCTTGAGTTGAGTTGAGTATCTTCGAGTTGAGTATCCTTCAGTTGAGTTGAGTATCTTTAAGTTGAATATCTTGAGTTGAGTTGAGTGAGATGAGACGAGGTAAGTATGTTCCCTTTTTATCAGTTCAAACTTATGTTATGTTTCAGTATTCCCCTTGCATGCTTGTACATTCAATGTACTGACGCCATTTGTCCTACGTTTTTCATGATGCAGATACAGTTATTCAGGGTCATCAACAAGCACTCCGTTGATACCATTTCTAGTTCCAGTTAGCTTTGGTGAGCCTCCTTGCTTCAAAGGGTTCCACTTTTACTTTTTCAGTTTGTTAGGATATCATGGGTCTTGTCCTAATAATCATTCTGTAATAGTAGAGGCTTCATAAATAGTTTAAAGGTCAAGGATCTCTCATTGTTTCCTTTGTTGTTGGAATGTTTTGAGGTCATGAGACATTTAACTATAACTTGTTAAATTATTTTCAGACAATTATTGAAGTTGAATTCAAATTGAGTTTTTAAAGTTATTTATGCATTTGGAGTTTCCATTTTGCTTGTTTAAGTATTTCGCTGAGTAATGAGCCAGGTCAAGGGTTCGTTTGGGAACCAACAATGGTTCTCGAGTGCTAGTTACGCCCAGGTTGTAGGCTCGAGGTGTGACATATATCTATTTAAAGGGATAATTTGTTTTTAATTTTCTACTTAATTTACTCACATGTATACCTCAAAATGTTATAAATTTTTTACTATTACTATTTAATTAATTAAGTATTTAAATAATATTTGAATTTAGTATAAGGGTAAAATGGTAATCTAACTTTGTACTTTAGAGCTTCGTACATAAATCCTAGTAGTTTAGGTTCTAATAACTAAGATTCCTGATAGTTTCAAAAATTACTTCCTCTACCATATTTCGTGTTTGGGATACATGAGTTTGAATGCACGAGATACATGTATTTGTCAAAATTTTAAAATTGAGATACATATTTTATTTGGTTAAATTAATTGGTTGTAAGTGATTTCCTTAATTAGAGGAGTAATTGAGGATTTTAAAAATACATGGATAATTAATTCTGGAAATTTAAATTAATTAAATTTCTTAATATAAGGCAAAAATTAAGGAGTGTATTTATGTTTAATTAATTTTATTTTATTGTTCTATTAAATAACAAATTCATTAATATTATTAATTAGAGACACAAACATGTATATCTTGGTCATGTAATTTGATTAATTTTATTTTATTACTCTTAAAATAATAAATTCATTAATTTGATGTATCTATTATGAATATATAATGTATCCAACAAACCAAACACTTAGATACATGAGTATCATACAAGAACAAATTGTGTCAAATACATACGTAAATCTCCAATATATTCATTAGATACATCCACACTTTATAAGATACGCTGATAAAAACTAGATACATATAATCGTATCTCAATAATGTATCAGATACATCAATAATATGTCAAATACATGCGTAAATCTTCGCTTATTGAAAGTTTTTGATTATGTTCGTCGGTGGTCAGGGCATCTCACCACGGCAGTGTTTGCTTTACCTTTTGATTTATTGGTGTTTCCCATTTCGCCTAGATTCGACAGGAGAAGTGAAGCAAATTTTCTTGGTTGATCCATAGTATACAAAGTATGTAATCGTTATCATCGTCGATGCCGAATTTGATAAATCTATTGGGCTTGAAATCTCTGCTAACAACGATATTCGTTGTTTCTGCGCTTGAGAGGGGTCTCCCTTTGCGAGAAAAAATGGTTGATTCGTGGGGGATTGGTTTGAGAGTGAAAAAATCAAAGTCTAAGAATTCTATTTGTGTGTTGACAAGCGGTAGAACATCTACTTTAATAAAGTGTTTCTTCGCAATAAATTTCGACTGATTAAGGGAAGAGGAAGAGTTAAAGTTTGACACTAACTCATACTCCTTGAGAGAAAGATATTTGTTTTTTATTAAAACACTTATTTAGAGTTTAAATGTAAAAATAATTAATCAATTCTAGTTTTAAGGGATGTGGGTATTGATTGTATCTTCAATAATATAAGGTATAAAATATAAAAAGTGGTAATATGTGTAATTATTTGAAAGTAGAGGTAAACTTAGTATATATGATAGTGATGTATGTCTAATAAGATAGTTTATCTTTAATAATATATGATATGATGATATGATAAATAAATAAAGTAACGTGAACTCTACTGACCACACCTTACTTTTGATTAGATAATATTAAGAAAACATACACCTGAATCGTCTTCGCGTATGAGGAAAAACACAAATTTATTCTTATTTATTATTATCCAAACATCGTAAGTAAAGTCATCAATATTTTATAAGTGATTAAAAGCGAGGAATATATGAGTTGACGAAAGAAATTACAGAAGCACATAAATGTATAATTAATTTGGACTTGTTGTGGAGTCGTAAATTTTCATCAGAATCACACATTGTTTTAATGTTGCTATTCGAAGAGTTAGCTTATTGACATATATAGTATTATTGTTGATAATTTAAGAAAAGTATAAGTCACCAATGTTTATATAATCAGAGTCTTTTATTGATTGGTCTAGGCTTTAAATAAAGAAATGTGCGTAACATTCCAAAATGCATGTAACCAGCTGCCTACTAGATGCATAAAGTGGAAACAAGTAGACAACTGGATACTTCCTTCTATTGATTACATTATTATAACCATTTTTTTCATAATGGTCTAAATTAACTTTTCGAGTGATATCATGACATATTGCATCCAAGAAAAAAGTAGCAAGAATATTTTGGGTACTTTGAAGCATTATGGTCAAATGGAACAATTTTTCGATGAGTTCTAGACCTTAAAGTATTCTCATTTTTCACATAAATAGGCATATTGAGAGGGATTTTGTGCGTAGTGGAGAAGTTGAAATATTTTTAAGGTTCGAGAAATTGGAGAAATAGTGGGAGAAAATGCATATTTTTATAGAGAAGTAAAACTAATTGAATGAAAAATGTCGAGTAATTGAAAAAATATATTATTATTTTTTGCATAAACGACATTTGGATTGAGACGTCGTTAGGGCGGGGTTTTAGCCGGTATCAATTCAAAATGTTGTCTTGGTTATGTGATAAAAGATTCATCATGATGGTTGTATTATGGTCCTGCGGATTTCAGTTCAGATTGAGTTCATGGGTTGGTCTGTGGCTTGATAATCACTCCTGATTTGTGAATCTGTCAAATTTTTATTCGAAAGTTCAGTTTTTAGTAGTTGTTCTTGATGAAATGGTCTTAAGGATGAACTCACTCGGAGAGATAAACATTAACTCTAGAAATTATACCTCAAGCTTCTAGTAATGTTGGTTCCCTTCTTTCTTCTTTATGTTCGGGGACGAACATGGTTTTTAGTGGTGGATAATGTAATGACCCGAAATGTTGTTTTTGGGAATTTTCATAAAATTAGCGTTTTACCCCTCTTGATAGTTGCCCCAAATTAGTCGGTGAAATTGATTTGAAAATTTTGAATTATTCGATAACTACAGTTATTTAATTGATGGGTATTTATTAAATAATTTATTTATCTTGTTGGTGGTTAATGGATTGATGTCATAATTTATTTAATATCCTAGACTATTTGACCCATATTAAAAATAAGTTAGTAGAGTTTAATATTTTAGTCCACAATTTGAGAGAGAAAAAAGAGAATATGCGAGGCGGCGTTGGACGACTGGCAAAGGGGAGGCGTGCACTTCTTCAGATCAGAGCTCAGTGAAGCTCCTAACTCTTTTCCTTTATATGAAATTAGGTTATGGCACTTACATTAATATAATAATGTTATTAAAGGGGAAATGGTTGAATGCCATTAAATGTTTGTTGACGTTGTTTGGCCTAGAATAAGGCAAAATTATTTGTATCAATAAGATAATGCTGACAATTAAAGAATAGGAATAATGATGCAAATAATTGGTGAACCATGCGGATAATTGATTATGTTGTTTATTTTAGTTTAAAATAGTTCAATTTGCAAACTGATTTCCTGGTCCAGGGATCCTAACGGCCTAATCCAAATTTCCGTTAAGAATTTTCTTAAGCTTATTACATTATGATTCAAGTTTTGGTATATTGAAATTTTACTCTAGGCTTGGAATTTGGAAATATGAGAGTTGACACGTAATTGAAATCAAGATTATGAATTTGATTTTAGGTTTGACTGAGTTTTTGAGTCTAGCCTAGATACATAGTAATATGGGTGTTGTTAGTTTTGTAATCATATTGTGATTATTTATTTGAATAGATTATATTGGTTTGGAAGCCCAACGAAAGAGGAAGGCTCAAGTTCCGGAGTAATTGTTCGACTGTTTGAGGCAAGTGAATTTTTAAATCCTTTTTAAGTGCATGGAGTTGTGTATTTTCTTGTGGTATATGTTGGGGAGTAATGGGACTTGGTGATGGGTTGACTTGTCCATGTTGAATAATTCTAACGATGAAAAGGGGATGATAAAAGGCAATGTGATTAATTGTTGGTGTGTGATGTGTTGAGAATGATTTTGAAAGACTTATTGATTCATTGTTGGTATTGTATCACGATTGTGTTGTTGTGAATTATGCAATGTTATGAAAATGGTCATCTCCTCATTATTGTGAACTTGTCATTTGCATTGTTTTGATATATGAAAGTGTTATGTGAATTGAGAAAGAATAAGAAATTAAAGAGGGTGTATCATTTTGAGGGACGTATAGCGCTCCGCGATGGATACTATCAAGGGACGTATCGCACGCCGCGATGGATACTATTATCGAGGGATGTGTCGCGCGCCGCGACGGATGCATGGACAGATATGTCCCCATGGGTCCCGGACTGTGAGACAGCGGGTGTGTATCACTAGGTCAGACATGCATCACTATACTTGACATTGCATTGCACATCTTTATCATTGATAAATTTGATCTTGTGTGTTGCTGATTTTGTGAGTGCCATTCTGTGGAAGTTGTGATTGATGAATAGTGAGTTTGTTGTGGAGGATATATAATTGTTAAAGTGTTGTTGTTGAACTGTGTGTTATGTAAACTGTGAACTGTTAGGTTGGGCTGGTTGTATGCAGGTTGTAATTGTGGAGGTTCGGTTGGGGTGTAAGGAGTACCTGTATTCTATTCCCTTAGCTTGTGTTTAGAAGTTTACTTGTTGAGTACCGTATGGTTTGGTACTCACCCCTTGCTTCTACATTTTGTGTAGGTTACTAGACCGGACCTTTGTGATAATTTCTTTCTCCTTGTCTGAGGCTTTTTGTAGAGGTTTGTGAGGTAGCTGCTTGTCATTTCAGCGGATCCTCTTTCTCCTTAATTATGATCTTGTTCTATGCTAGAAACAATGTCATTTGAAACTTGTATTTTCTTTCGATTTTATTATAACATATAAGAGGCTTGTGCACGTGACAACGAGGTTTTGGAGTATTTTTAACTTGATTATAAATTTTCGCATTTTTTTGTGAAGGCTGAGTTTTAGGCTGACTTGTCTTGGTGGGATAAGACGAGTGTCATCACATCCATTTTTGGATAGTGACAGTACAGAAGTCTTAATTTGTATCCTTTTTTAAAAGTTATTTTCAATGTGCTATTGTACTCAACCAGAGCATACTTAAAATTCAATATAGTTCAATACCATTTTATGAAGATAGTTTTTGCCGTGTGTTGTTATTCTCCACCAGAAGATATTAGTGACTCAGGTCGCTTTTATATCTGTAAAATGCAGTTGATTGGTGAAGTTTGCGCTATCAATGAACAAAGTAGACATATATTTTGAGATATTTTGTACTTGCAATTCGTGGTCAGTTTTGGCTGGGAAATGAATGGCCTAGTAAAGCGGAGGTAAAAAGAGTGGTACTTGCCCTAAATGAAAATATAAGTGGTCAAGATGGTTTTTTAAGGTAATTTTTGTTAAAAGTTATAGGATGTGAGTAATATGGTAAGAGCTTTCTTATGTACGTGTGGTCAGAAACTGTCAAGATTCATAACATACACTATAGATTTTTATCAAAAAGGATCTAAGACCTATAAGTTTGAGTATTTTTACTAACAAAATATTTCCAGACTACTACATGGGAGGCTGGTAGATGTGTTGGCTGGACCATATTAACAGTAGATTTTTATTAATTGTTACCCACATCAAATGCAAAAGGGGAGTTTATTATTTGTGTGATAGACAATGTTTCTAATGTATCTATTAAAAAAAACATAAGAATCATACTAATTGTGAGGTTGAAGGCTAATAGGAAGTCCTTCAAGAGGGGTAGGCATTGGATCATATATAATTTTCTCGTTGGGATTAAGTAATTTCCAATTAAATTTCCTGATTAAGATGTGCAGAAAGATGAGAATCTCCAGCCGAGCAAACTCTTTCCCTACACACATTCGAGGTCCTCCCCCGAATGGAATATAGGTATATGGTGCTGGTCCAACTCCTTCAAATCTTGATGGTTCCAAGCTCGTTGCATTGGGGAAAATCTCTGGATCCAGACTTGTTAAACCAGTATTCCAGTAAAACTGTTCCAACGCAAATGAGTTTTAACCTCTATGCACTAGCAATAACATAAGAAACTATTTAAATATGATTAAGACAATTGAAGTTCAAGTAAATCACATGATAAAAATAGTAATCTATCTATTTCAAAAAAAATTGTCCTACTTTTATTTGTGTAAAAGATAATCTCATTTTCCTTTTTTGATAATTCTTTTGACTTTTATTTCAACTTTCCACTAAAATTAAAAGATAGTTCGATAAATTTGACATATCTTTAGTTTTTAGTTTTAGATCACAAGATTCAAAAGTTTTCTTTACTTTCTAAAATTTTATGCCAAGTCAAAATCAAACAAATAAATTAAAATGTAAGAAATACTCCATGTCACATTTTATGTGAATCATTTCCTTTTTAGTTCGTCCCGAAAGGAATGTCACATCATTATAATTAGAAATAATTTAACTTTACTTCTTTTATCCTTAATGAAATGATTTTCAGTTTCACAAATACCTAAAATTGTTTTAAACCACATATAGGAATGACAATGGTGCGGGATGGGGCGGGCGAATTGAGCTTAACCCACAATTTTATTAATCCGTCCCGCCCCATTATTATTCCTAACCATATAATTCAAAAGTTTTCATTTTTTTTAAACAACCGTATCAAGTCAAAATGATTTACATAAAATAGGACGAAGGAAGTAGAATTTTACCTTCCACCCCTTGGGGATATGATAACCTCCGTAATTTATATCCACAATTGCTTCTCGATAAGCCCCCATTATAGGTGGTGTTAGTCTCATCACTTCAGATACTACATTCCAAGAATACTTCATCTTCTGTATATCATCCCAATTCAAAAACTCCCCTTCTTTCTTTGATGATGCTATCTCAATATGCTCTGCTTTTCACCAAATAATTGATAAAAAATATATATATAAAAAAAATATAAATATATAAAAACATGTCTTGCGGAATGTGTAAGGCTAACATAGCAAATTCAATAATTCAAAAAACAGAAAAAAAAAAACAACAAAACAGACACAATAATTTAACGTAATTCGATCAATGAACTAACCTTGCAGAATGTTTTGATAAATTTGAGGGTGCTCTGCAAGTCTCTTAATGAGTAAAGTAAGAGTGACAGATGAAGTGTCATGGCCAGCAAAGAGAAACAACAGTATGTTATTAACAATAAGTAGTTCAGACATGTACTTTCCATTTTCATCAGGACAGGACAACAAATGAGACAAAATGTCTTGTGAAGGTGAAGCTGTTTTCTGTTCCAAGGTTTCTCTTCTTTTCTTTAGAACTTGCAATAATTCTTTCTTAATAGCTGTTGTAGCTCTCATTGCTTTGTAAAATGCTGTACCAGGTAACTTTATAGGGAGGGAAATTAGTCCTTTCAATAAAATGTTGAACTGCGTAGAAAGCCTTTCGACTTCATTATGGTCTTCAATGCTCATGAATAGTTGACATGCCACTTTGAAAGTGTATAATTTTACCAATGGATACACCTTCACCTTCTCTTTACCTTCATAAATACAGAAAAAATTGTTAAATATTGTATTTTGTACTAAACATATATACTAAATCTCTAACAAGAGGAGAATACTGCAAGTGTTACCTTGAAAATAATTCATAAATATAGACCAAGAAGAGAAAAATGTTAAATATTACTCCATTTTTTTAAAAAAAAAATGACCTAGTTTGATTTGGTACAAAATTAAAAAAAAAAATCAATATTGTGGTCCTAAATTAAAGTTATGTCAAATATACCAATAAATGTTTTTTAATTGTATGGTTTTAAACCTGTCACATGAAAAACTAAAATTAAAATGTTGCTAAAAAAAAACGATCACTTTTTTTTATTATAAAATAGACTAAAAAGGAAAATAGTTTATTTATTTTTAAATGGAATAGTATATTTTTTATCAAACATATTGAGTAAATCTCTAACAAGAGGAGAATACTTCAAGTGTTACCTTGCCAATAATTCATAAAATGGTGGTGTGCAACAAGTTGCATGGTTTTGATGTAGAGTCTAGAAAAAGCATCAGGGCTAACAAAAGTAGAAAGCATCTTCCTCATGATTTTGGCTTCTTCTCCAACAGTAGTAATCAAACAAGATCCTATAATTTTTCTTACTGTTATAGGCCACCAAATAACCACTTGTTTGTTTTCATTGCTAAACAAGAACTTATTCCCACTTGCACCACCTAATACCACCACAGTTTCCCCCATTAACGAAGTCTTGAAGATTTTAGACTTGTATTTCTCTATTCTCTCTTTAACGAATTTCTCTGGCTTTCCTTCCTTGTTTGCCTTGAGAAACTTTAGTGTTTCGCCTAGAAATGGCCATCCACAACTTCCAGGAGGATAATTCAATCTCTTTCTTCTCATCACAAAGACAATTATGATGAATAATGCTAATGGCAATACCAAAACATACGCAGGAATTTCCATATCAATGCACTCTGATTTTTATTTTATTTTTTTGCTGTCTGAAATTAATGTAAACAACTAGCTGTTACGTACAATATATAGTTACTCTGGACCTAATTCCGTGGAGTATATAAATACACCTCTCTCCTAATTTGTTTTTATCAAAATAGGAAAGGTTTGGTTTGACTTAATACAAAATTAAAGAAAATGATGAAAATATAATTAAATAATAAAAATGTGCTCTTTTTTAAAGTTTAAATTTTTAGATGAAATGATTACACTTCAATATGGTATTAGAGCAGGCAGAGGTCTTGAGATCGAATATGATCACCGCCACCCATATAAAAAAAAATCCACGTGATGAAATAACACAAACTTCAATAAAAAAAAACATTTTTTAATCTTATGATCCTAAATTAAAATTATAACAAATACATCAAAATGCGACAAACCTAAAATTAAAATATTGACTAAAAAAAAAGATCCTTTTTTAAAGTCTTCTCTTTGATAAAGAAGTCATAATGTTTTATATACTCCGTCAAATTTGGCATAATGAAAGTGATAGAGTAATGTTTTATATATGCTCTACAAACTTGGCAAGTGGGATTGATACAGATTTGGCCATAATTTTTTTTTAAATAATTTAATTTATTTCATGTTAAACGCAATTTCATTTTTTAAATATCATTTTTTTTTTCAAAATAAGAACTATTTTTTTTTTTTTTCACAATAAAAACATAGAGAAATACCGGATTATACTTGAGATAATATCTCATATCGTCATTTAAATATGAATATATCTTTTAGAAAGTCACTCAATTTTATACTCAACTACGAATAGTTTTTTTACATAGTGAGTCAACTTTATTTTGTAACTCAAAAATCATTCAACTCAAAATAATTGTCTTAGAAAATCATTCCACAATTGTTATTTGAGGTAAAAGCTAATCATAACTATTCATAAGTGAGTGAGCATCAAAGATAATTAATATGTGTCGCTAATACTTCATATTTTTTTCTCCTTCACCCTCACCCCGGGGCCCTTTCCTCTCTCAAATCGCTATCACTCCCACTATGCAAAGTTTGATGTGATAAAATCAAAATCAATTTGGTTCAGAATTATTATGTGATAAAAAAAAATAAAAAATAGGAGAGATGTATTTATATACGCCACGGAATTAGATCAGGAAGAGTACGAAATAGCTAGCTGTTTGTAATTATAGTTTAAGAAAGACAGAAAAATAAAGAGAAATCAGCATTGATTTGGAAATTCCTACATATGTTTAACTAGGAAACTTGTCCGCGCTTCGCGCAGTATAACAGTAATTTAAAATAAACATTTTATAAATTAAGTAGAAATAAACACGCAAATTCTATTTTGATTAAAGTCAAGATTTGTGTTTTCTCTTAAATAAAATAATTAAGAAAAAAATAATATCTTCACATTAAGTTGATATCAGAGAAAACGGTCAATTTTTTAAAAAAAAAATATTGACATAATAATGTTATAACATTTGTGAAAATCAAACTACCAAATTAAGGTTTTAATTCAATGTTATGTTCATTCCCAGTTAACTATAATTCAAACACGATATCATTCATACATGAAAGTAATTAACTATTATTTAAAAATCAATCGAAGAACCAAATAGACAATAAATAAGTATTCACGAATTTTAATCAATTTCATACGGATAAAGAAATTGTGAATACATTATTTATGATAGCTCCCATAATAATTTATTGAAAATTCTGCTTCTAATAATTTTAAATTTATAATTTCATTTTAAAAAAAAAACTGAAATCTTAACCTAAAGTAATCTAAGAAGAGAAAATAGATCTTATCCTCCATTTCAATAAAATAATTCTTCTAATTTTTCTTTAAATTGGGCATAATTCAAATTTTTAATTCATAGAAGTACAAAAAAAATAATCAAAACCCTATATATCAATAAGTAAATATTTTTAAAATAAAGAAAAGAAAGTAAAAAGGACAAAGAAAGGGGGGAAAAGTGATTTAAGGAAATGAAATAAATAACATTAATGATGAGATTAAGGTAAAAATATTAATAGCATTAATGATGAAATGATTTAATATTTGGAAAAATGCAAAATAGATAAACTTTCAAGACAAGCTTTTCTGAGCAATAATTTATTTTTAAAAAAAAATATATGAGAGAAAACGTAAAAAAAAATTAAAAAAAAATAAATAAATATTTCAATTAAGAAGAGTGTCATCATTTTCTATTTTTAACTTTATTATTTGGTATGGGTATAATCATATATATAAAAGTAGAAGAGATGATCTAATTTTCTTATAAAATAAAATAAAATCAAATTACGCTGATAAATATTAATATATGTTTTACAAAATTATAATAACTGGTTTCTTGTAACAAATAAATAAAAGAAAGTAATTTTTTTTATAAAAAAAAGTGATTTAAGGAAATGATATAAATGACATTAATTATCATGTTAGGTAAGGAAGTAAGAAAATTAATATGATTGTTGATGAACAAAATTAAATATGGTTACCTTTGATATTTTTGTAAAATGTTAAAGTTAGACTTTTAATCTTTTAAAATTAAAAAAATGTCAACAAAATTAATATATATACATCAACAATCATTTATAATATATATATATATTTATGATGAAAATACTCTTGCAGCCAATACTCGTGCAAAATCTGTTAACTTTGACCAAATGTGTTTTAAAATTTCAAGATGATTTATATTATCAAAAGTTTCTTGTTAACACTGATGCTCAATCGGTCAAATATATGTTTGATAAAGATTTTGAAGCATCATGCTTAAAATCTTTATCAAACATATATTTGACCGATTGAGCATCAGTGTTAACAAAAAACATAATTAAAAATAAATAAAATAAAGATTAATTAGAGGCGGTACATAAGGAAAAAAACTGGAAAAAAACGGAAAAAAATTAAAGAAAAAAAGAGCGGAATTAGAAGAGTAAAAAATTGAAAGAAATAATGTGCGCATTAATTTAGGATCCTTTCAAATCACAATAAGAAAATAAAACAAACATTAATTAAAGATACATATAAGGAAAAATGAAACTAAAAAAATTAAAGAAAAGAATAAAAAAGAACGGAATTAGAAGAATAAAGAATGGAAAGAAATAATGTGAGTACTTTAGGATCCTTTCAAATTATAATTCACAACATGAATTTCTCCTTACTCTCCTCCTAATTTAATATGATTTTAATAAACAAATTGATTCTTTATTCTTCTTATCACTCATAATTTTTTTCTATAAGTTTTTCAACCAGAATGATTTTTTCTCAATACAAATTTTCTTGTAGAAAATATTATAGTGCAACATCCTTTTAAGAAAAAGATTATTTTTGAAGAGAAACATTTGTTACATGATTTTTCTTCTTATATCAATATCTTGAAGAATTATGAGATACTCTCTCTTTTTCTTTTCATAAAGAAATCATATTTTATCATCATCAGAAAAAGTGACAAAGTTAAGGTGTCCATTTTCGTTGATTTTTAATACTTTTTATTTTATTTTGTAGGCTATATATAAATAATTTTGAGAATTTCTTTTTATATTGTATATATATTTGTAAACATATATTCAATGCTTACCGTCAATGATCTAACTATTACTTTATGCTAAAGCCAACAAAATTTTATCCATTCTGAGATCTCTTCTCTACATCTCTACATTTGCTTCCAAGGAGCTTTGTTGTTTCTGTTTTTCTTTTTTCGTTGCTTGTTGTCCTTCTTCCCATCATGATTTTTCTTTTATTTATTTGGTACGTTGTTGAATTTTTTTCTCTTTGATACGTGCATGTTCAATGAAACTTGTTTGATGTTCCTGGAAAATTTAAAAGTAAAGAAAAGAAGAAAAACAATTAAAACAAAGAAGATGTTTGAAATACAATCATAAAAGGAAATGAAATATTGAGAAAAAAGCTAATAAAATCATGAATTTTTCTACTACCCTGTCAATAATGAACATATCAATATCAGTTGGGGAATAACTTTTATCATATTTTTTTAAATGATTTGTGATTATATACCCTATTTTAAATATTTGAGAAAATTCTTGTCATTCTCTCATATAGGTTATCAACAACTATTTATTTCTCTTTTAATTTCTAATATTTATGTGCTACAATTATGGATATTAAAAATGACATAACTGCCACTAATATATTTAACATATTTATTTCTTTGTCTTATTCAATAAATTTTTTAATAGAGCAAATAAATGAAAGAAAAATTTACAAAAATGATAAAAAAGATAAATAGAAATACTGGTCATAGAGAGGTGCCACATAGAATTACTTACATGTGGTGGATGAGAAAGAATAAGAAAAGAGAGATTGAATTTCTGAGAGAAACATTAGACTTTCTCATAGCGAACAAGGAAGGAAAGCTAGAGAAATACAAGTCTAAAATCTTCAACACTTCCTTAATGGAAAGACTAAAATAAGTGTGAATTGTTGTATATTTTGTATTATATAAAGGTATTAAATTGAACAAACATATTTTTTCGTGAAATAACATGACTGTTATGAAAAATTGTTTGTTCATGAAAGAACATGACCTTTACGAATAGTCATTTATTCATAAAAGAATATGACTCTTATGAAAATTCATATGTTCATTGAAAAAACATGACTCTTACGAAGAGTCGTCTCTTAAATTCTATAAATATAAAGACTCTCTAGAAGTAGTCTAAGAAAAATCTACATGTATAAACAAATGACTTTGTTGTATCCTTGAAGAAAATTATTTGTATTTACCACAATATATATGGGCCAATATCTCTTTAAATAAAGTGATTGCACGTCTCAAAGCCATCTTCTTCTTCAATTTATACTTACTACTCCCTCTGTCCCAATTTATGTGACACATTTCAGATTTCGAGATGATCAAACAAGTCTATCTTTGACCGTAAATTTTTCATATATTTTTTAAATATTTTGAATTATCAATTTTTGGAACTTATAATACTTTTTATGTTGTTAACAAATATATAAATTTCATTTTAAATAATTTGAAGATTCCATGAGCATATTCTCGGTCAAACTTAAACTGTTTGACTCTCAAAAAGTGAAATGTGTCACATAAATTGAGACAAAGGGAGTATTATTTTTCTAATAACTTTAAAAGAGATTAGATTTGAAGAAGATAAACCAGACAAGATCCTTGAATTCTTGAGGAAGTGGGGAAGTAAGAAAAAATATTTGAGTGATCTTAAGTATGATTCTAAGGCAACAAGTCATATGCAAAAGTGAGTCAACAGTGGATCACGAAGGAAATGACATATATCGGGTTCTGCTTTCTTAACTTCTCTTATTATTTATATATGAAATTGTATCCTTTGAAATTTTTGAGAAATAATTTTTCATAATGTTCCGATAAATAATTTACTTGTGATGATCTTGAAATGTATTTTAAATAAGTTTTGAAACAACATAGTTGGTATGCTTAATATAAACTTGTTATTTAGGCTAAAGAAAATCATTATTATATAATTGTATTGCATAAAGATCATGGGAATTTATTTTCAAGTTATGGAATGAAATATATGAATTTCTTTATTTTGATGGATAATAAATATACTTGAAGTTATTGGAATATTTTGAAATAAAGAGAAATAATCATTTTTTTGTTAGATCATTCTACGTTCTTTATGTCTTCTTATTGAATGCTAATGTATTATCGTATTGGAACACAATAAACTTGACAACAAGATGATCTATTGATGTTAATTAGATGTCCAGAAGAGTTATAAAAGGACATTTAAAACATTCAAAGTGTGTGGGTACTTGAATTATGATTAATAGTTAATACTATTTGAAGAAGTTCAATATACTCTCTGTGCACCTAATTACTTGTCCACTTTTCTTGTTTTAGTTGTCCCTAATTACTTGTCCATTTTGACAAATTAAGAAAGGACAAAAGACTTTTACCTATTATACCCTCAATTGATTACTTTGAAAATCTCAAGTTTTTAATTCATTCTTTCCATAATTATTAGGGATAAAATGGTTAACTCACTATGTCAATAATTGCTTTCTTAATAGGTGTGTCAATTCAAAAGTGGACAAGTAATTAGGGCAGAGGGAGTATAAATTATTTCTTCAATACCCACAAAATATATCTTTGATGTATTTGACATGATAGTTATATTTATAACTTGACAATTTTAGCAATAACTAGTTGATTAAACTAATAATGTGATGATCAGACTATAAACCTTGATAGAAATATTTGTGTAATTTCGTGAAGTAGGATCACTTGAAATTTTGCGACTTTTCATGAAAACAAAAAATATTTGTTGTAAGATCTTTTGTATAGGCATGACCATTCATACATATATGAATTGGTGTGTTGATCTATAAATAGTGAATCTTCTAATTAATGATAATGATAAAATTCATACAAGTTGGATTTGTAACATGTATGAAGGTGCCATAATTTTGCACCAAAATAGGCTTGAATTCTATAGTGGAATAAGATATATTTAGCATATAAATGCTTGAAAAGAAATGGAATGATTGAAAATATGATTTTGAAATGTATGGCTATAACTGATGCAATAATTATAAGCTACTCATATACTCCCTCCGTCCTATTTTATACGTCACCTTTTTATTTTGCACTTGCATTAAGAAATGATGTAACTTTACCCTTTTACCCTTATTTAATATTTTCTTAAGTCAACTTTATAATAAATGATGAGTACATTTTCAAGATTAATTAACTAATCTATCAAGGGTATAATAGGCAAAATATGATAATTTATGCATATATTTTATAAAATGGCAAGTATTGTGGTTCAACTATTTATAGAAAGGGATGACATATAAAATAGGACGGAGGGAGTAATATCTATGATATGCCTATGTAAAAGATTTATTTATGATTTATATTAATCTTGTAAAAATTTAGTTCCAAAAGATGTAGTATAATAAATGTGTGAATGAATAAGGCTAAAATTCTTAAACTAAACACAAGTGATGGAAACCCAACTTTGAGTTAGTATACACTCTAACAATACAAGTTCAATAGGTAATAACAAGTTACATTGTGTTGCTAAAGCACAATTTTTCTTTTTAGAGCACTGATTCAAGTGTACTGCATGCTGTTGTATGAGAAATTGAGGAGTTGTTTAATACTTCAAATAACAGGGACATAGTGACAAACTCCATAGTGCATACTGTTACACGGAGGTTGAATTAATTCTTAATAAAATTAGTAAATGTCTACAATAACAAGGACATATACACTAGCTATATATATATATATATATATTGAAATGGTGCCGCTTAAAGCAAGAACTAAAGGATTTGTCTTGTAAATATTCATGAAATCAGGATGAGCACATGGCCATAAACGTGCTAAAGCAAATACTAGGGTTTCTAAGCTATAAATAATATTATGTGTGTGATATTTTCGATTTTGACACAAGGAGTTGTGGTTCAAATCTTTAAAGATTCCAATTACTTCGTCAGAACTTTAAAGTATTTGCACTAATAGAAAGTTCCAAAACACATTTGTTCGTGAAAGAACATGACTGTTATAAAAAAATATTTATTGAAAGAACATGACCTTTATGAATAGTTACGTGTTAATGAAAGAACATGACTCTTATGAAAAGGCATACGTTCATGAAAGAACATGACTCTTACGAAGAGTCGTCTCTTAAGTTCTATAAATATAAATACTCTCTAGAAGTAGCCTACGAAAAATCTGCAAAACAAAGGGCTTTGTTGTATCCTTGAACATAATTATTTGTATTTACCCAAATATATATATGAGCAATATCTCTTTAAATAATGTGATTACACGCTTCAAAGTCGCCTTCTTCTTCAATTTATACTTGCTATTATTTTTCTAACATGAATAAGTTATTGTTTAGCATATGGAAATAAACAATTATCACTATTTGGTGCCCTACAATATATGGCATATGTATCTACTACTAGTATATAAATAAGTGGCAATAAGCACACAATAGGGCTTCAACATGTATGTCTCAGTTGTGTGCTTCACAACATATTCAACTACTTGGCCTATTGATTGGAGCTTGACACTACATGTTGAAGGTCTCTCGTTCAAACCTGAGTGACAATATTGTTCTATTTCACTGTTCATTTTTCTCCTATATTGTTCTATTAATTATTTTTTTCAAAGTTTATGACATTTTTCTTCTATATTTTTATATAATTAATTTAGCCAATTTCGCAAAAAATATTTAGAATTTGAATGTACTTTTCTAAAAATTATTAAAATGAATTTATTTGATTAGTTTTTAAATTTAAGCTACGTAAAAAGTGAAAGCATGATAATTAATAACTTAAAATATTTGAAAAATAAACTCCTTTTGTTCCTAATTACTTGTCCACTTTTCATTTTTTAGTTGTCCCTAATTACTTGTCCATTTTGACAAATTAAAAAAGAACAAAATATTTTTACATATTATACCCTCAATTAATTACTTTGAAAAAGGTAGAACTTTTTGAAAATCTCAAGTTTTTAATTCATCCACTCCATAATTAATAGGGATAAAATGGTAAACTCACTATGTCAATAATTGCTTTCTTAACACGTGTGTTAATTCAAAAGTGGGCAAGTAATAGGGACAGAGGGAGTATAAAAGTGTGATTAACTCTCAAAATTTCACGTGTGTCACAGAAATTGAGACAACATCAGTAACTTATATTATTTAAAAATTACGTTAAAAGTACTATAAAGCACAACTTAAAGTATTTAAAAATATATTAAAAATTAACTAATTGTTGAAATTCACACGTGCCACGTATAAATTGGAACATGGGAAATAACATATTATTTTAAAAATATGTATTTAAAATATATTTAAAAAAATTAATTAACTCTCAAAATATCACATGTGCCACATATTTTATTTAAAGAGTACGTTTAAAATATTAGAAAAATAATTAACAACAAAATCATAAAATCAAAATAAATAAAATAATATATATTGGGCATGGACTTGTCCGGGCATTTATATCTAGTAGTATAAGAATTCGGATCATAGAAAATTTATTATTAATTTTTATTTAAATAACCATAAAAATGAGAGAAGTATTGAAAACACTCGACATAAATTATTAATTTCATCCTTGAACTATTGAGAGTCTTAAAAACACCCCTCTACTTGACTAACTAAACTTAGATACACCCCAAATACAAGTAAATGACTCTATTTAAGTTCAGTTAGTCAAGTAAAGGAGTGTTTTTAAGGCTGTCAATAGTTCGAGGATGTAATAATTCACGCCAAATTTAGGAGTTTTTTCAATACTTCTCTCTAAAAATATTTATAATAAAATAATAAATATTCTAAAAAATAATCTAATTGAAGTAGGATAAACATTTTTCAATTACAAAATACTATTAAAAAAAGAACGTGCCTAAGAAAAAAATATTTATTTGAATAGATAATGATATTTTTGATCCATTAAGTAAGAGAGAAGTATTAAAACGCCCCTTAACTTAGCGCGGATTATAGCTTCGTCCATGAAATATTGACATCCATAAAAATACATTTCTACTTGACTAACTAATCTTAGATACATTCCCGATCTTGTAACTTAAGTAACATACACTCATATATTCTCGTCAAAATTAGAGGTGTTTTCAACACTTTATTTTATTTATTAGGAATGTTTTTAATACTTCTTTCGATATACACTCAAGGAAAAGTGTTATAAATATTATTATAATATAGTAAATGTCTATTATGATAGATTTCTTTGAAGAAAAGGTACGAATTCTAACTTTAGAATGAAATTAGTCTTTCCCTATAAATAAAATTATTTCTCATTGTAAAGAATCTTTTAAGAAAAATAAAAAATCTTCCCACTTCTCTCTTATTCTTTTTCTTATTATTTTAATTTATAGTTTCATAACGCCAATAATTTAGAAAGAATTGACATGAGAAGCCGACTTGATCACTAATACTATCTCCATTTAGGAAAAATACCACTTCTTTACTAAAATGATTTTATTTGATTAATTTTTAAATTTAAGCTATGTAAGAAGTGAAAGAACAATAATTAATAACCTAAAATATTTGAAAAATATATTAACGTGTGATTAACTCTCAAAATTTCAGATGTGACACATAAATTGAGACAACATAGGTAACATATATTATTTGAAAATTACGTTAAAAGTACTATAAAGCACAACTTAAAGTATTTAAAAACATATTAAAAATTGATTAATTGTCGAAATTTCACATGTGCCACGTATAAATTGAAACATGAAAATAACATATATTTATTTTAAAATTATGTATTTAAAACATATTTTAAAAAATTAATTAATTCTCAAAATATTACAGGTGCCACATATTTTATTTGAAAAGTACGTTTAAAATATTAGAAAAATAATTAACAACCAAATTATAAAATTAAAATAAATAAAATAATATATATTGGGCTTGTACTTGTCCGGACTTTTATATCTAGTAGTATAAGAATTAGGATCATAGAAAATTTATTATTAATTTTTATTTAAATAACCATAAAAATGAGAGAAGTATTGAAAACACTCGTCAACTTGACGCAAATCATTAATTTCATCCCTGAACTATTGAGAGCCTTAAAAACACCCCTCTACTTGACTAACTAAACTTAGATACACCCCAAATACAAGTAAAAGACTGTATTTAAGTTCAGTTAGTCAAGTAAAGGAGTGTTTTTAAGGCTGTCAATAGTTCGAAGATGAAACAAACAATTCGCGTCAAGTATAGGAATTTTTTCAATACTTCTCTGTAAGAAAATTTATAATAAAATAAGAAATATTCTAAAAAATCTAATTGAAGTAGGATAAATATTTGTCAATAATAAAATATTATAAAAAAAAGAACGTGACTAGAAAATAAATGAATAATATATTTATCTGAAAAAGGAATGATATTTTTGATCCATTAAGTATGAGAGAAGTATTAAAATGCCCCTTAACTCGGCGCGTAGCGTCGTCCATGAAATATTGACATTCATTAAAGTACCTCTCTACTTGACTAACTAATCTTAGATACATTCTCGATCTTGTAACTTAAGTAAAATACACTCATAAATTCTCGTCAAAATTAAAGGCATTTTTAACACTTAATTTTATTTATTAAGGATGTTTTCAATACTTCTCTCGATATAAACTCAAGGAAAAATGTTATAAATATTATTATAATATAGTAAATGTCTATTATGATAGATTTCTTTGAAGGAAAGTTAAGAACTAACTTTAGAATGAAATTAGTTTTTCCCTATAAATAAAAAATTATTTCTCATTGTAAAGAATCTTTTAAGAAAAATAAAAAACCTTCTCTCTTCTCTCTTATTCGTTTTCTTATTATTTTAATTTATAGTTTCATAACACCAATAATTTAGAAAGAATTGACATGAGAAGCTGCCTTGATCACTAATACTATCACCATTTAGGAAAAATACCTCCTCTTTGTTGGGCCATTCATTTTCTGTCCAAAGTATACCACAAATCGCAACTACAACATATCTGTAATTAGATATATGTCTACTTCACCAAGGAGATAAGAGTGAGCCAAGCCACTGATATCTTCTGATGGAGAATAACACAATACGTGGGCCAATTGTTTTATTTTAATAAATGATAATATCTCAAGGTGGATTAAAATAGCACATTGAAAACAACCTTTTAAACAAAGATACAAATAGTTCTGATTGCTTCTTATTTTAAAATTTCTTTCCAGAACAATCATTGTACAACAATTGTAATGAACCCATATTTTGGTAACTCGTCCAACTCGCCTATATTTTAATGGGTTGGATGAGTAACTTTTTATATGAATAAAATATGGGTTGATACCCATATTCAACCCATAAAAATATGGGTAAAATATGAATAAAATATGGATTAGCCAAATGGGTTAAGCTTCTATATTTTATTCACTCAAAATTCATGATATCACCAAAATTATTGTAACTTCTCTTCCTTTTTATGTTCTTCTATAAAACTAATTATTTTTCTCTATAATTGAAATGGTGAAGTCTTTGACCCTCCATAAATATATATTTTAAATGTACATTTCTTTTGTTAATTATAATTATATTTTTTTATTTGTTTAATTTTATATTGGATAATATATAATAGTGTAAAAAAAACAAATCATGTATTAGTATTGACAGTGCTTAAAGTGCATTAAGCATGTTTTAGTCCTAAAATGCAAATATTTATTTATTTTGAAATTAAAAATATGTTCCCCTTGTTATTTCATAAATTTATTTTATATTGAAAAGTTATAGGATTTTTTTTTACTTTTATGATACAATAAAACTAAATGAAGCATTTTCAACATTTTTCATCTAAAAA
>JAJOOS010002233.1:0-24561 GCA_029582725.1 Solanum chiquidenum
GTCTAGTGGGGGTTGACCAATGTGAGCCTCACTATCCATGTCGCTCCATTTAAACCTGTCTCCATCCAATATCTTTAAAGAAAAGGTTATAACACTAATAGTATTACCTTTACTAGCATGTAAGTATTTAACAAGACTAAACGGCTCATACAGGACATGAGACCCAAAGAAACATGCCAATATGACTAAAGCTTGATTACTGGAGCCTTTTCATGGTCAGGACAATAACAACTGTTACAAGCTATAATGGAAGATTCATAGTAAGGGATACTTCACAGTGAAGTCTTGTTACTTCCACTTGAGTTTTGGTGGGCAACAAAGGAATCCTTGGAGATGTTATCTATGTGGAGACAAGTCTTTGAGTATCAATCATTTATTTTTGCACTGTCATTTTATGGACCAGCTATGGAAACTCTTTCTTAATATGGTGGGACTAAAATGGAGCATGCAGAGTGTACTTGTGAGCTACTGCAATGCTGGAGCATCATAGGCAAAATTCCAATCAAAGGAATTGGGTGGATATCCATTCCATCTTGTATATGGTGGGCAGTTTGGAGGGAATGAAGTGCTAGGTGTTTTGAAGATAAAGGAAACTCTGTTCACAAGATTAAGATGAACTATTTACTTTTGTTTCATTATTTGTGTAAACAGAATTTTGTAAATGATTCTGAAGCAGTGATAGAACTCATAGAATCCCTTTAAGAATAGGAAGCGTTCTTCTGTTGGTAACTTGTAATATTTTTGACAGCACCTCCTTGGTGCCATATTATAATACACTTTCCATTTCTCAATTTATGGTACTTCTTTCCGTCCACAGGCAATGCTTGCCATTTTAGATAGCCGAGTAAATAAAGCTGGGCGATTAAAAGCATTGTATGTGAAGACTGGGAAAGATGTCCGTCCTCTTTGAAGTAAAACCTCATGTTCGTATCCCTTGGACATTTAAGCGATCCTCTGGTATCATGTATAAGTTATCACCTTGAGAAACTTTTCTTCCCCATCTGTTTTCATGCTTCCATTCCCATCTTTGTTTTGTCAAATTCTGCTGTTTTCTGATGTTGCTTCAAATTCAGTGCAGCTGCTACAAAAGCTGAGCATTACTGCTGTAGGTAAACGAGAGAAACTGTTACGTGTTATAAAAAAACCCTGTTTCACAATAACTACCCATTGGCTGCCGGAAGATAGGTGAATAATTTTGTGTTATTAGTTCCTCCCTTCTCTAATTGAATATCCTTGTCAATTGACTAATACTTTCACTTCTCCTCTTATGCTTCAGGCTTTTCTCATAGTTCTGATAAACTGGTGGATATTCAGGACTATGATAAATGGAATTAGCAATGACATGAACCTTGTTTTTGTGGTATGTTCTACAGTTCTAGTGAAATTTTCTATGGACAACTTCGATTTGTGGGTATATATGTATTTTTTTTTAATTTGTTTTTTGTTTTTTCTGATAAATTTGTGGGAAGTTATAGCTTACTTGATCAGTTTATATCTGACATATGCAGGTTGGGGCAATGGCCCGTGGAAAATTGAGAAAGATTATGTCGAAGATTATCTATCAAGTTAGCTAATTTTTCTTCTTTATTTTTCATCTAATATTAATTAGAGTTCCATAGTTCGTTTTCTATTCCTTTGTCTCATTTTACATGGCTGGGCTTTGGTCTAGTGGTAAGATTGCAACACTTGATATGTGGGTTAGGCACACGGTTAGGGGTTTGTCTGCTGTTTAAGTGGAGAAAGGTAGAGGGAAATCCACCGAGTTTCAAACCGTGTACCATTGGCCCTCGGGATTTTGCTGTTATAAAAAAATGTACATGTCTGGTTTAATGCTTAGGAATGCCAACATTTGCTATTTGTGTCTTTGTATGTTCAACAATTGGTGATATGGATATTATTGAATCTTCAATGTAGAAGTACTATTCAAGTGACATTTATGCCTTTGGCAATTGAAAAGCAAATAGGTTCTCACTGCAGTAGAATATAGTTGTAAAATTCAAATCTTAAACATGTTAGAGATTGTTCTCTCTTTTATGAGTTGTTTGGTTCAGATATTCAGTAACAATAGGGGGGGTTCCACACTGCTCGTCTGCACCTTAACATGATGCTTCTGACCACCAATGTCAATTGCCATATACCATAGCCCACCTTTACTGATAAGTTTGACGAGTTCTAGTCTAGGCACCTTTATTTCTATCCTCTTTGATCCGATTATAACTTCTTTTAGACGCGAGGTATGCATGCATGTTCTATTAAATGCTAAACTAGGTCCATGCTATTTTCTCTAAAGGAATACCATCATGATGGAAGTTTTTGCATCTTTTCTGGAGTTGAACCTTGTTTAGTTAATCATCTAATGTATCTTGCAGTTTCTGCTTACCCAATGAGTGCTGCCTACTGCATATCAATGATCACAAATGCTGTGGAGCACAAATGGAAAATTTTGTAGACTTGTACCTTACTCTGATTTTTGTTGCTACATTTACTTTCTAGAATGTCAACTTAATTTCACATTTATTCTATTTTTAAATTTTAATATACTTTTTTTTCCTTGGTCAGTAAGTTTCATATCAATGCAATGCAGGATTAGTTGGTAATCCAACTTTCTCCAGTCAATAATTTAGTGGAGTTGGCCTTTTCTTGAAAGATTAAGAAGGTGATATTTGACTTTTTCTTTATGGATTGGTCATTTTCATAGGTTGCAGCAATATACTAGGTATTTATATATATATAAAAAAAAACAAGTAGAATGATTTGCACTTTTTTCTAATTGGGAAAAATAAGGTTGACACATTCCAAGTACATAGAAGTTTCAAATATGACTGACAAATTTGTTTTTTCTGGAAAACGATGGGAGCGTCCTAATCTAAAAGAAGTTTTTAAAACACATTCAAATTACTTAAATTATTTTTACAAAGGAAAACAAAAACTTTTTCCAAAAACACTGCTCATTCAAGAGCAAGGCAGACATCTAGTACAAGGTTCAACACATTTTATTTATGGTGTGAATTTAAATATCAATTTTAAAAAAAACTAAACCATCTTTAAAAACTACAAAAAGCTACTATAAATTCCCTAATAAAATTTACATAACAAAAGAAAGATACAAAAATATTGGACAAGAGGGAGTTGCTCGGATAAACATCTTTACTTTAGGAAGGTAAAAAATAAAAATTTGATTAACTTTTTGTACATAGTATACAATTTCAATTCTTTTGACGCCCTTCTCAGGTGAAGCTATAATTCCATTAGATTCAACATAACTCAATAACTTTAGCGTAGACTCTGTTATTGTGTTAAAAGAACTACTTGTAAAAAAAATTCTTTCTGAAAGTCAAAAATTCTAATTCCGCCTAAATTCTCTTCTGAATGGTAAGAGTATTATTATTTTTATTCCCTTTTAATATTAAAAATAAACACAATGATAGGAAAAGAAGAGTAAAGTTTTTACTTTTTGACTTCGGAATTTTTTTTTTGGTTTATTAATTTTTTCTAAAAAGAGAAATAAAAAGGTGAGCTAAAATAATTTTCCTAAATTAACGGTAGGCGGTCAGGTTATCAACCTGCCTCAGGAGACTAACGATACACGGAAAATGGGAGACCAACCGAATACTCAAATTCCTTTAGAGAAAATTTTCTGAAAGAAAAAAAAAATGTTTCCATATTCATTGTTAATACTAATAATGACGAAATATTAATTAATCATTGCTTTTGGTCTTCTCCTAGAGAACGTGCACATTTATGCCTTTCCATATCTATGCCTTTTACAGGTTTTTTCTCTTCTTTTTCAACAATATTAGTCCTTTTCCTTTTTGACGAAATTTTTGTCGTTGATGGGGTATGTCTTTTTTTTTCATGTGGTTTCTTCGTAATGGTGATTGATGTATTGAGGGGTTCTCTGTTCTTGGCTTTTAATTTGCATGTGATCATTATTAGAGTTGATTTCTTGATTTCAAAATTGAGTCTTGGTTAATTTTAGAGCTTGAAAATTGAAGGTATTAGAAACTCTGTTTTCATGATTTTTTTCGCGAATTATTCTATGATGGTATTGGAATTGTTAATGTCATTTGCATGTGTAAGTGCTCAATCTTGATGATTATGTTTCATTATTGGTCATGTTGCTTTTCCAAGTAGCCTAAGGTGTTTGCTTCTCATAATTTTTTTTGGTATTGTTCTCATGTCCTTTTTCTATCTTTCAAATGATGTGATGTTTTATGCATTGTCTTGATCACTTTTGCTGTAGATTGAAGCTAGTAGTAATTTTAGGACCAGAGATCGTATTAGTATACGTTGATGCAACTTCAATGTTGCTTTTATTTCCTTCACTTCCAATGTTGCTTGTTGTTTGAAGTGCATATGAAAAAAAATTGAATGGCAACTCTTTCTGAGTTGTTGAGATAAATTTGGAATTCCTTGGATTATGATTGAGCTGGTTCGAATTACCAAGGGATAAACTGTCGGGTAATTGTATATTTACTTGGAAACTATCTGATATTTGTGTATAGTGAACCTGCAAACTGTCTGATAATTGCTTATAGTAAACCTGCAAACTGCCTGATAATTGCAAATAGTGAACTTGCAAGTGTCTGATAATTGTGTATAGTGAACCTGCAAATTGTCTGATAATTGCATAGAGTGAACTCGCAAACTGTCTGATAATTGTGTATAGTGAACGTGCAAATTGTCTGATAATTGCATACAGTGAACTCGCAAACTGTCTGATAATTGTGTATAGTGAACACACAAATTGTCTGATATTTGTGTAGAGTGAACTCGCAAACTGTCTGATAATTGTGTATGGTGAACTTACAAGCTGCTTCCGTTGTTGAGACAGCCTTTTGGATGAAATGTTTTTCCCTTTTTATGATTTATGGAGGTCAGGGATATATTGATTTCATAATGTCTGTTTTCTATGTGATTCAGACGTTCTCTGAATTGAAGAGCACACTCTAGTTACCATGATGGATTCAATCCTGGATCGTGTAGCTAAAGACTGTGGTCGACGGAATGGCTCAAGTCCATCCACTAGTGGGGACATCTTTGAGCCTTCATCAAGTAGTAATGGTGAGGCTGAAGGTCCAAAACATTTAATACCATGTATTTGCGGAACAAACTCTTGCTTGGGCTGATTTCCTCTTGGACTGCACTTTGTTATGTCTACAGCTAAGCTACGGGCAACTTTGGTAGTGTGGATAAACGGCCTTCTTCCTTCCTTATGTTTGCCAGTAAATGCTTCTGATGAGGAGTTACGAGCATATTTGGTTGATGGTACTATCTTATGTCAATTGTTGAACAAGTTGAAACCAGGTTTTATATCAGAGGTAGTAGTAATATATCAGATTTTACAGTAATTAGAAGCTAGGGTTGGTTTTGTTTTGATGATCTGACTTACTGCATCTTTCATTCTAGTTTGGTGGTTCAGGCCTTTCTTCGTCGTTAGGCTCAGAAAATGTAAAACGGTTTTTGTCAGCTATGGATAAAATGGGCTTGCCTAGGTTTCAAGCATCAGATTTAGAAAAGGTTAGCATTAATATAGAGTTGTGCTCGTGTTCTAATATATGCCTCATTACTTTGTGTCTCCTTATCATTGTATAAATGGTTGAATGTGTTAATTCACAGGCCATTGAGTTGTATGTATTATAATATGCAGAGAAGTGTAACTTTCTGTACCTTTAGGTACAATTACACATCATTTTTCTGCTTTTAATTTATTCACTCCGGTACGTTATCCAGGGATCCATGAAAATTGTTCTGGAGTGCCTTTTGACACTTCGAGCAGAATTTATGCCAGATGCTGGAGGATATGGTTCGACCACACCATTATCTCGCAAATCTGGTTCTGATGTAGCTCACAGACAAGAACTGTCGAGTACTCATTCTTCCCCATCCTCAACAGAAGGGAGACGAAAGATAGGATCAGATTCAAAGTTCCAGCGTGCTTTGAGAAGTCCCGTGATGGCAGGTCTGGTTGTTTAAATCTCATCCCTTGACCCATTCTTTTCCATGAGGGAAAGATGGAGACTTGATTTCCTCTTATAAATTGTTTCATTTGAAAGATTCACTAAAGAAAATGCAATAGGTATAACATGGCAGGGCCTTCCTTCAATATCATTATTCATCAAGTGTTCTATTTCACATTTGTATTGAAACTGTCAATCCTCTTCTGGTCTTTTTAGCTGAAGAATTAAACTATTGGTGAATTAGTTTTAGATCTTTATGTTCTAACTACTTTCCAAAACTCCACTTATGATTTTTTTTTTCTTAGATTGTTGACTTCTGTCTTTTGAACTTTATATAGAGCCATCAGCTGCATTACTACATCACGTTGGACATAAGTTCCATGAAGTATTTCAGCTTAAACAAGGGGGCTATGCTGATCTTCCCCCCTCAAAGATTTCTGAAATGATGAAATCTAACAGCTTGGATGTTAGTAACATGTTCTTTTTTGTCAGTGAAGCTCGACTAGATTTTTCATCTGAAATTTTGAATTCATACTTATTGCAACTGATTGTTTTGCACCCAGATTGCCCCAACACAGTCACTTCTAAGTGTTGTGAATGAGATTCTTGATGAAAGCATTGAGCGGAAGAATGGAGAGATACCTCATGTACGCACACTAGAGATAAAGATATTCATGATTATGTTCTTTACTACCCGAATAAATAAATAAAATCATGGCATAACATCATTTAGTTGTTTAACTCTGTCAGCGTGTAGCATGCTTGTTGAGAAAAGTAGTGCAAGAAATTGAGCGGCGAATCTCTACTCAAGCTGAACATCTTAGAACGGTATAATACACCTTAGCTGTTTTCCCCCAAATTCTCTTGATAATGAACCTTGCTCATGACATTTACTCTGCCTGTAGCAAAACAATCTATTCAAGACTCGTGAGGAGAAATACCAGTCACGGATCCGAGTCCTGGAAGCCCTTGCAACTGGGACTAGTGAAGAGACGCAGGTAGTGTAAAACTACCCTTTCTGTGAAAAAGTTCTTGAAGTCTTAGAAAATCTTACTTCTTCAAGAGTTTATGCATCCTTCACCCACACAGTCTTTTATTTCAGATTGTCATGAACCAACTTCAGCAGATTAAGGTAGTTCACCACCTCTCTTTCTCTGCCACATTGTTTGTGCAATGATCAGTACATTTAGTGGTACATATGAGTTCTATAGTACCATTTCCTGTAATTTTGTATGTATTAACTCTTAAAACGTCAAACAGCATCTTCTCTAGTGTTATGTATCTACTCTGCCTACAATTTATCATTACTTGTGTTATATGAAATTTGCTATTGATTCAAAAGGATCTGATGAGACTCGTTTCTGCAAAGAATATTTTAGCTGATATGATTCTTTTCCACGGTTTTAAAAGTTTAGCATCCTTTTTTGAATGGAAATCATATTACAGAGTGTAAAAATCAAAATGGATGCGGAAAAGAGAAATGAGGATCAGGATGTGGTTAGATTGATGAAGGAGAAGGATGATCATAGTCAAGAGATCGCAGCTTTGAAGCAAGAACTAGAAATAGCTAAGAAAGCACATGAAGAACGCTGCCTTGAAATGGAAAAAGAGGCCAGAAATACTCAACAAAAGCTTGAGGAGAGGTTGAAAGACGTTGAGATCCTTTTAAAAGAATCACAACACAGAGCAAAAGAACTCGAGACATTTTCTGAATCAAAATCACTGAAGTGGAGCAAGAAGGAGAATGTGTACCAAATATTCACAGAATTCCAGCTTGGCGCACTACGTGTATGCTCTGATCTTTTTCTCTTAATTTGTGTATATTTAGTTGTTTATCACATCTGATCTGGATCTCCATAAACTTCAGGAACTGAATTTTGCTTCTCAGTCAATAAAGCAAGAAGTAGTGAAAACACAACGGAGCTATGCAGAGGAATTCAATCAATTAGGTCCGTGCTGTATGAATAACATTTATTGGAAGCATATAGGTGTAAGATGTCAAAACAGATTTTACAGTTAAGTAATTGTGTTGGATTTTTCTTATTAAGTTAAATTTCTATGACAGGTGTAAAATTTAGAGCACTAGACCATGCAGCTGCAAACTACTCTGTCGTCCTTGCTGAGAATCGCAAACTACACAATGAGCTGCAGGAGTTAAAAGGTGTTGTTATATCACGAAATTTTAGTATCAAGAGGATGGAAGATTTCTCTCCTTTTACTGTTGCTTATGAATCTTTTTTAAATTAGGAAATATTAGAGTGTATTGTCGGATAAGGCCATTCCTTCGTGGACAAAAGGAGAAACAGACAGTGATAGAATATATCGGAGAAAATGGGGAGCTAGTTGTTGTAAATCCTTCCAAACAAGGGAAAGAAGGCCGTAGGTCTTTCAAGTTCAATACGGTCTACAGTCCAGCTTCAGCACAAGGTTTTCAGATTCCTCCAAACCATGCCAGATAAAATTATTCTATACATATTCTGTAAATTTAACTCCCTGCAATGTATAATTTCACATTCTCTATCTCTGCAGCTCAAGTGTATTCAGATATTCAGCCCTTGGTACAGTCTGTGCTGGATGGTTATAATGTATGTATATTTGCCTATGGACAAACTGGCTCGGGAAAAACGTACACCATGGTAAGAATGACATCCTGTATAATCTGTTAAATATGTTTATACATCGTTTAACATTGCTGAAGCAAGTTAAATTAACCTCCAGACTGGTCCCGATGGAGCAAGCGAGGAGGATTGGGGAGTCAATTATCGAGCTTTGAATGATCTTTTCAGAATTTCCCAAATGAGAGAAAGCACTTTCAAGTATGAAATCAAAGTTCAAATGATGGAAATATATAATGAACAAGTTCGTGACTTACTGTCAAGTGATGGTTCTCAAAAAAGATATCCTTAACTAAATTTCAATTTTTTTACCTTTCTTGGCATGATCTCTCCATTTTTCTACATTAAATAAATTGTCATTTCAAAAAATATTCTACCAAAATTTTTAGTCGTCCCTTTCTTTTCTACCATGTTGCATTTCCTACAATTTCAAAGCATCACAAAATATCGATATTATGTTTGTAATATATATCATGCATCTTCAACTGTTTTCCTTGATTTGCACACACTTGGGATTCTTTCTACCTCTCAAGCCAATGGGTTAGCTGTCCCAGAAGCAAGCATGTTCCCCGTCAATGGAACCGCTGATGTCTTAGATTTAATGGATACGGGATTGAGAAATCGAGCAAAAGGTTCCACTGCCATGAATGAAAGAAGTAGTCGATCACACAGGTTCAGACAACTAATCATCTCTGAATTTCAATATTAAAAAATACCTGTTTTTCCTTTAAAATTTTGATAGGTTACATAAATAAACTTATTGCAATATCTTTCCAGTATCGTAACTATCCATGTCCAAGGGAAGGATATAAAGAGTGGCTCATCAATGCATAGTAGTCTTCATTTGGTGGATCTTGCTGGAAGTGAAAGGGTAGATCGCTCCGAGGTGACAGGAGATAGATTAAAAGAGGCACAACATATAAATAAGTCATTATCTGCTTTAGGAGATGTCATATCTGCTTTGGCACAAAAGAATGCTCACATTCCATACAGAAACAGCAAGCTCACTCAAGTCCTTCAGGCTTCATTAGGTAGTTCTCTTTCTATACAAAAGGTTTTGCTTTCACTTCATTCAGTAATTCTCTTCTTGCAGTAATTTATAATTCTATTTTGTTGTACAGGTGGTCAGGCAAAGACACTTATGTTTGTGCAGCTTAACCCTGAAATTGGTTCATATTCAGAAACCATGAGCACATTAAAGTTTGCTGAAAGAGCATCTGGAGTAGAGCTAGGTGCTGCTCGAAGTAGCAAGGATGGCAGAGATATCAGAGAATTGATGGAGCAGGTGCTCTATTAACTTTGTAGTTCTTCTAGATTAGAGACTTTTAATTGCTGTACTAGAATTGATGATGCAATATCTTTTTTCTTAGTCCAATTACCTAAACATGTGGCAAGTATACCCTCTCGAGTAAATTACTTTCGGAGTAAAGAAGAGAATTTAGGTATTCAAGTAAGATGGCAATAAGACGAGACTATGGTCTGGCAATATATTAGTTGGCGATCAGTTATAGTACCATAAACAAGATGTTCAAAGCTATTTACTTACATATTTGTAACACCAAAATCTAATGCAACAATTTTCATAAGAGTTTTAGGCAGGATACCAGTAGAACTACCCATGATCTTGATTAGAGACTGAAGATTATAATTCATAGGAGTAGTGTAGTTCGACTGCTGGGTTTATATAACTTGGATTTTTTCAAAAAGAGCTTTTTCCATTAAGGAGCTTCATTCTATTATCTTGCTGGTGCTTTTCCTTTTTCTTCAAGAGATGATATTGCTGCCTGACTTCCGATTTCCTGTTGAAGCATGTGAAATAGTGTCCATTGTTAAATTTTAATCTTCCAGGTTGCGTCTCTCAAGGATACAATAGCGAAGAAAGATGAGGAGATTGAGCAACTACAGCTGCTTAAAGTTCAAAAGAATGTTTCTCCAGAAGCCAATGGTGAGAAACGCAGTCCAAGCTCATTCAGGTATGGCTCTTCATCTCCAGGCAAACATTTATTTCATGGGACTTAGCATGTAGCATGAAATTCTCTGGTAGATGAGACTCCAGACTTAGTGAGAAAGCAGCATCTGATAAGGGATTAAAGAGTAGTGATCAGAATTATTTAGCTAGTTTCAAGAATTATAGTGATGACTGATGAGTTTGGACACCAAAAGGAGTCTCGACTGAGACTGCTGGACGGACTTTAAGTCAGAATATTTCTGCAGATGCTGATATATTTGTGTTCAGCGACGCAGATAATGAGGAAAGACTAAGTGATATGCTATCTGATAGTGGTCTTTCTGTGGGCACAGAAACTGATGAATGTGCTGAAAGCGCCAATCCTTTCCCTGAAGGATACAAACGACCAGAGAACACAAATAAGTAAGTAAACATCATCTCGGCATGCTTGTGCTTTCTACAGAACGTTAATTTCTTTAGTCAACGTAAGAGAATAAAGATCCTAGAGCTTTATTCTTATTTATTCAAGTAACTCCAGGTACCCTGATTGGCTAATGTAGAAATTTTATATAGAAACTAAACTGTTATCTTAGATGTTGTTATTAACTACATGGAAAAGGTAAAACAAGTAGGTCAAGGATATGGACTTAACTGTCATCTGAAATGTTGTTATTTAACTCATTATATGGGAAAAAGTTAAGCGAGTTGATCAAGAATTTAAACAATACTTATTGCTTATGATGAAACTAAAAGATCCAAGAAGTTCGTAGACTTAACATCACTCCTCTGAGTTAAGGTATTCCAACTTCCGGACCAAGAGTATTGAACTAGTGATTTGTTGCCGCTTAACTTAACCTAATTCCTTGACTATCATCCTACACGGCCTTTTGCAGACACAAAACTGCACATAAGATTCCTAGACCTCCACAAAAATCAGAGAGGGATTCTCCAAAAGCCTCAAACGGTATGTTGATTAAGCATGACATGTTCAAAGAATACCCCTCGGCTAAAGATTAGTAGTGTAATTGGAACTTCTTCAATATGTTTCAGGTCTGCGGAAGTCGACCAGTGCAGCCAATATGTTGGCAAAATCTACCAAAGGTGGCAGTAGGTGGCAGTAATATGATGTAGCAGTTGTGCTAATCAAATTTCCTTCTTTCTGGTGCAGCCCCTTAGTCGGCTATTGCACTTTCATGAAGTTTTCCCTACACTTCTCAACTGTACAGATTCTTTTCATTAACCAGGGAGTCCCTCTTAGAGTCTAGGACTATACATGACCTTTTGCTATTTTTCTTCTCTTTTATATGGAAATGCAGGGGGAGGACCGAGTTGTGATGTACTACACTCAAAAAAAAATTCGTAGGTTTCTTTTTTTATAAGGAATTCAGTGAGTAAAGCTTGTATAAAGTCTGTTGAGTTGTAACATACAAGAGTTGGTTTTATCAGAAATTTATCTTCTTGTTACTCTTACTCTGCATATACTTCAACATCTGTTTTGATGGAGATACCTCTAGCAGCCTTTCGAGTCGTTGCTTCTCGAGTATTAAGGTCATCAAAGAGACATGAATTGCAATTCAGTGTGAAACTTGAAAGGATTATCTTAGTTTGAAAGAATTCACATGTCACTAAAAACTTGTCCAAAAAGCAAGCATAAAAATATTATTCCATTATGGCAGTGAACATACAGAATCAAAGAGGCTATCTTTCCTTAGGATAGAAAATAACTAGGAGAAAAGTGTAATTTCCCTTTTCTTTTTCTCTTTTGAAGGAAAAAAAAAAGTATTTTTATGCAGATATGCTGTTCAAGAAGTGAATGAGCTATATGTGAGAGCATCAAGGCATAGAACTACATTCTTTGTCTGTACACTCTTAACCGTTCTCGCTTAGTCTTTCAACATTTTCAGTGGAGATAATGTATAGGCAAAAGTCCTATTTCGCGAATGATAATTCAACTTTTACTTTCTTTGTACCAAAGTTGCCAAAATATTTTTTGTAACAAAAATGTGCCATGTACGTAAATGTCTTCTAACTTTTGGTGAAGAACTATTTACATAGTAAAAGCAAAGGATGAAAAATCTAAGGGCAATCAGTACCCCTTGGCATATATCCTTTGCTTTATTAACGATTTTTGCATAAGCTTCGCCACCTAGTTCTACATTCAATTTAAAGCAAAAATCATCTATTTGGTGTATGGTGAATTTAATCCCACCAATTCCTTACCAAAAAGAGATTATTAGAAGCAAGCAAAAACAAGTTGCAACTAAGGATATTCATATATTAGTAATAATAATATTTAAAATCATCAAATACTCTATTATATAACATATCATATTTTTCTCAACGGCATACAAGTTATAGTCCAATATGTAAAGAATCTTTAAAATAAAGTATCCTAGAGAGTACACACAATTCGTAAGGAGCGGACACGGTCGGAATGTGCACAAGGCTAACAATAAGGCGTGCAATAGATTTGCCCTAAACTTTTATATATGTAGTGAAATGCATTAAATATCTATAAATTTTAAATTTTAAACTCAATACACTTGAAATCGTCATTGTAAAATATAAAACCTATAAAATTCAAACTTTGACTCCATCTTTGAGTTTAACTCTTCAACTCCATCAGACTTTAGTTTATATAGTCGTCTTAGTCAGTGACGGCTTAAGTTAATTAGTCGCCTAAAGCCAAAAATAAGTTGAAGGCTAGCTTTTATTTTTTTATTTTTGAAATCCTAAGTTATTTCTCATTTTTTTAATAAAAAATCTTTATTTTTTCAATGGTCTTAAACTATCTATCTATCTATATATAAACCAAAATATTTTTTAATCTTATGGTCTTAAACATGTCATGTGGATTTTAAATTTAAAAATTGACAAAAAAGAAAAAAACATTCTTTAATATTTGGAAACGAACTAAAAGAAAGATGCAATATTTTTTTGTTAAAACAATACTTATAATAATTCTATTATTACTTTAAAAAAAAGGGCCTAAGACGATGACTCATTTTTATAGGCAGTGAGCCGCCCCTGGTCGTAGGACATAAAGGGGTCGTTTGGTACAAAGATTAATAATGTAGGGATTTGTAATGCATGGATTAATAGTGCAGAGATTAGTAATGCAGAGATTATTTTTACCAAGTGTTTGGTTCATTGTTTCTCACCTCATCTTGTGTTTGGACTAAAACTTTATAAAAAAATAATTCCAATTATATCCTTGAATTATTATGCAATTGTGTAAAGGTAAATAATTGCCGGACAATATTATTCTTTTTATGACCTTCTAACTAGCTATGAGAAGAACAATTTTGTTGTCATGTTTGCCTTTTTTTTTCCACTTAAATTGTTTGAGGATAAATAATTGTCATCTTAGTAAATTGATCACTTACAAAATGTCAATTTTCAATTTTTAAAAAAAGAGAGGATAAACTATCAACTTTTAAAATTGAAAAGTCTGTAAACAATAGTAAAATTGAATAAACCATCTACATTTACACATAAAAATTGCAAGTTGTAATTTTAATATGTATTCAATTTTATAAATTGTTTAAAATACAAATAATTAAAAAATCGCACAAACATATTTGCCTTTTTAATTAGTTAATGTTAAACAACTCACATTTCAAATATTGTATTAATTTATATTGAATTTATTTAGTAACAAACAACTCTCTCTAAATAATTTGTAAGCTAATTTATTTAAATAAATTTACTAGCACAAACATAAAACATAAAATTAAGAAAATAATTAAAATGATTTGAGGGATATTTTTGTCTTTAATAGACATATCCCATGTATTACTAATACCCTTCCAAATGGAAAGTATTAGCAATACATCCTATAATACCATGTAGGAGGTATAACTAATTCATGGATTAGTTATGCATAGACCCAATTTCCTACCAAACATAGTACTAAATAATATCATACATAATCCATGGACTATTTGTTTTAATACGGCCTACCAAACGACCCCAAAGAGACTATTCACTCTTAGAGCCTGTTTGGATTTGGATCAAGTCAAAATTCATACGTTAGAATTCTTAACTTATAGTGTTTAATTTTGTTATTTTTAAGTTAATATTTGGAGGACTAGAAAGAACTGAAAAATAAAATAAAAAAATCAGTCCATATAGACTATGTATAAACAAAACTCAAAAAGTGAAAAAGCAAAGCAGGCTCGAATCTGCCATATCCACCAAAAAGATACTTGTAAACAAAAGTAATAACATAATGGTGGACCAAAATATTAAAGTCTGAGATTATCATTCACAAGTTGGATTGGTTCTTCCATGTTGTATATACATGGGGGCCATCGTGACAACGATAAGACTTGTACCTAAGTTAAGAGCGTCTTCTTTTTTAAAAAAAATATAAATAATGACCCACAACCACAAAGCACCCAAACACATACCAAACAGATTAACAGACTCACGTCATTCTTTATAAATTGTTTACACAATATGCAGGCAAAGGTGTCGTCTTCTAGTCAATAAAATTGATTAAAAGCATAAAATCGAGCTGCACACAAACTGACCAGACATGAGGGGTTTAAAAAACCAAATGCATAATAGTCAAGAAAGAGATGGGAAGCCCATCAACAGAGCCAGCCTAGCCTATAGACAAACTAGTCAGCAATCAAACTTTTCTTTTAAATGCAGACGACAACTTGCTAAACATAGCACCCCACGCCTCTAATTTTCTTCCTTAATCTCAGGGAGGTGATTATAATTAGACAAACTCAACCAACTACATCAAATAACCATATATTATAAAGAAAACAAATCAATCCACGTAGTCTCCAATGTTTTCCCATCACAAAATATTCCCTTCCAAGCTATTTTTAATAGCAAAGGAATCATGGCATACCCTTCATAAAGTTGAAAATCTGTGAACAGAATCACATAGTAGTGGCGATAATCATGCTACTGAACATTGAATAATCACAACATGATTCATTATCAAAGTTGAAAATACTCACTAACACGTGCTTCGCTCCATCTGTACTGCACTTAAATTAACAAAGCAAGTAGCAGACCAGCAACAAAACAACAACACACCCAGTGAAATACCACAAGTGGGGTTTGGGGAGGGTAAAAGTGCACACAGACCTTACCACTACCTCGTGGAGGTAGAGAGACGGAGACTGTTTTCGAATGACACAAAGTAGTAGCAGGCCAAGAATAGAAAACTAGTACTTAGTAGAATACAAGACATGAATTTGTAAGAACTAAGAAGACCATTTTTTCCATTCAGATTAATATTACAATGAAGGAAGAACTCCTCCCTCTTTGAGTCTTCATGCTACAATAAGTACTCTCAACTCATATCTTGTTCTAAATGCTATAAAGGAAACCTAGTCACTCCCAAAGTCTTATCTCTTTCTTTGGGGATACTATTACAGTTTTATTCTTTTGGACATAAAACACTCATTCACCCCCTTCTCTCACAATATACACATTACTGGATTTGAATGATTAGAGAACAAAACTCATCAGCAAATTGGACTAAACCCTCTTTCTGTCACTCTATATATACAATGCTAAATGAATTTGGTGTAGGTTTCTTGCGCCTTTCCCCAAAAATCTCTTCTTTATATCTAATCTTTTACGATGTTGGTTATTCAACATCGAACATCTCTGTGTCAGTAGATTTACCTAAGCTACAGCTGAGATGCCGCAGTTGCCGCGACAATTGAAGCCTTCAATCCTCACAGGAGCTTGCTTGTTCCCAAACTTTACTCGAACACAGCCTCCTCCGCTCATGATGGTGGAGGAGGGTGGTGGCGGTGAGGGTGCCACTGCTCTTTCTGGGATTGGCAGTATGGGAACAAAATTGTGGTTGCCAAATTGGGCATCTTGGATCAGGGGATTCCCAGCCCTACTGGGTGGAGATCCATAAAAGAACGGTGGAGATGAATCGACCTCAAAATTGGCTTTATCAACTTCATAGCTCCCCTGTTCATACAAAAATCAGAACTTGTCAACTACCAGTAAGTGAATAAGTTGTTAACTTAAGCAAACTAGATCATCCAGAAACAAATCAACTATTTTTCTTTGAAAACACGTTTAGAATGTCTTACATCTTCAAATTAGCTAGTATAAAATTTCTTATAAAGCAGAAAATCACCAAGTTATAGTAGTTTCGGCTTATTTTGCTCGAACTCTTCAAAAAATGTCAAAACTGCAGCATCGAAAGTAAAGAGTCTGTGCAAAGCTGCAACCTAGGTCTCAGCTATTTAATTCAAATGAGTTTCCCAAAAAAGGGTGCAACAACAAAGAGGTATGACATAAATTTTCAGTTAACCACCTACATAAAACTATATTTTTCATCCAAAAGGAGTTAAAATTAAGCAGATCTACTTGAGTTCCACTTCCAAAAAAGAGGAAAAAGATTAGTTTTTTCTATTAAAAAAGTCACCTTTGTGAGGATGATATCCAGCAGCTCAGCTCCAGCTTTCAACTCACAAGCCTCCATTTCTTCATTTCTAAAAACCCAAAATCAAAAACACCAAATAAGCAAGAGATAGAAAGAAGAAGAAAAAGGAGATAAATTGAATGTTGGTTAGAAAAGGGGCATACATAAATTGCATCAGATGATAAGGTCTGATGGGTTCTTCAACATTAACAGAGTCAGAATCGAAGAACCCAAGCTTACGGGGCTTGGGACAAACGACACCGTTCGACACAGAAATGTCTGCTCTCCCTGTTTCTCCAACTCCAAGACAACCCACCAAGGCCTTCTGTTGATAAGCATACATATTCATCTTCTTCTTTTTTCACGTTCACAACAGATCCAAAGCCTGAAAATCAAAAAAAATGTTTATAAAAACTTGAGGTCTTTACTTCCGTATCCATAAATATATATACAGATATATATATCTATAATTGAAATTACTATATATAAACATAGAAGAAAAAAAGGAGATGGGTAGATGAGGAAGGAGGAGGTAAGGGTTACCTGGTGGGCTAACAAGTGGATGCCCGAGGAGGGGAGAGAGAGATTTGTGGGGAGAGTGAGGCGGAGAGAAAAAGAGAGAAGAGAATTGAGATTGGGGCAGACTATTCATAGGAGAGAAGAGAGAGAAAGAGTTTAGGAGAGAGAAACTAATTAGTAGTACTATTTATTTATTAAATTAATTAAAATACATAAAAATATCACACCAATTATCACGTCATACTGACGTGTATTTTGTTCAATTTTATACAAGTTTGATACTTATTTTGTACGTATTCGAAGATGGAGGACATAAATGTCATCTAAGATCTAGTCAAAGATTGTGTTTATGTATTATGTTTTTTTTTGCATTGACGACTTTTCACACTTTGTAAGGATGATTATTAGGAATTATCATATCATACTGACGTGTACTTATTTAACTTTATATAAGTTTGATACTTATTTTGTATGTATTCGAAGTTAGAGGACATAAATATCATGTAAGATCTAGTCAAAGATCGTGTTTATGTATTATGCTTTTTTGCATTAACGACCTTTCACACTTTGTAAGGATGGTTATAAGGAATCATTAGATCATACTGACGTGTACTTGTTTAATTTTATATAAGTTTGATACTTATTTTGTACGTATTCAAAGTTAGAGGGCATAAATATCATCTAAGATCTAGTCAAAGATCGTGTTTATGTATTATGCTTTTTTGCATTGATGACCTTTCACACTTTGTAAAGATGGTTATTAGGATTCATCATATCATACTGACGTGTACTTGTTTAACTTTATATAAGTTTGATATTTATTTTGTACGTATTCGAAGTTAGAGGACATAAATATCATCTACGATCTAGTCAAAGATCATGTTTATGTATTATGCTTTCTTGCATTGACGACCTTTCACACTTTGTAAGGATGGTTATTAGGATTCATCATATCATACTGACGTGTACTTGTTTAACTTTATATAAGTTTGATACTTATTTTGTACGTATTCGAAGTTAGAGGACATAAATATCATCTAAAATCTAGTCAAAGATTGTGTTTATGTATTATGTTTTTTGCATTGACGACTTCTCACACTTTGTAAGAATGTTTATTAAGAATCATCATATCATACTTACGTGTACTTGTTCAACTTTATATAAGTTTGATACTAATTTGTACGTATTTGAAGTTAGATGACATAAATACCATATAAGATCTAGTCAAAGATCGTGTTTATGTATTATGTATTTTGCATTTGACGACCTTTCACACTTTGTAAGAATGATTATTATAAATCATTTTATAATGTATTTATATTAATATTGTATTTTATTATATTATTTTAATGAAATAATATTTAAATAGATTATATTATTTTTCGATATTATGTATGTTACATATTAATAATTTAAAGTATAAAAATATAATACAGGACTAAAGTTATTATTTTTTAAAAATATGATAAAAATAACAATAAAATTAATAAACAATAAGCAAAAACAAAATAAAAGGAGAAAGATCATAAGGTAATAAACATCGCACCAAATCAATTATTATACAAAATAAAATTTTCATTATCATATAGTAATGAATTAACGATGCAATAAAATTTTAATAATAATTAAAATAAATATTATATTTAAAATAATAACACTATATAATATAGTGGTGTGCATTCGGTTTTTCGGTTTGGTTTTACACTATTCGGTTTGGATTTTCGATTTTTGGTTTTGTAAAAGTGTAATCCAATCCGATCCAAAATAAATTTGGTTTGGTTTGGTTTTCCTCTATTCGGTTCGGCTTTTTTCGGTTTAGTTATTCGGTTATGTCAATAATTAATAACATATATAACCAAAGTAATAATATTTAATCCCTTAAATATACTTTGTAATATAAATCATAAGTAAAACTTAAAACACAATACTTATAAGTATACCTACTATAGATGTAATTCAAACATAAAATATAAACGTAATCATCATGAAAGGCAATAACCAAAAAGGGACAAAAGTGGTTAACTCCAACTTAATTCTAAGCCTAAACATTATATATATATAAATTTCAGGTTTTTTCGGTTTTTTGGTTTTTATTTTTTAAAATCCGAAACCAAACCAAAAAAACAAACAAAGTAATTTATTAATCCAAAATCAATCCGAAAAACCAAAAAACCAATTCAAATAAAAATTCGGTTTGATTTGGTTTGATTATTCGATGTAATCTGAATAGTGCACACCCCTAATATAATACAATCCAAACAAGTGTATTACTCACTCACTCCATGTGGGTAAATCAGTGTGCATAACATGTGTGTTGTACACAATTTATTTATTTATTGGATATTTTGTTCGGTGTCCTTTACATTTTAAGATTTATTAAAATTAATTTTAATTTTAAAAAGGGGAAATGGTCAAAAATGCCCTAAACTATGTGAAAGAAAAAAAATGTCATTTGTTTATAGTTTGGCTAAAAAATATCTTTACTGTTAATATTTTGGCTCAAAAATGTCTTGCAGTCAATACTTTTGTCCAGAAATGCCCTTATAGTTACAAAATGGACCAAAATATTGTTCTCTGAATAAATATATTATTTTTTTCTTTTTAAACACATCTTCTACCTAATTAAAATATTACTATTAAACAACACTATTCTTGTTTTCTTTCTTCTAAAATCACTTTAACAAATAAAAATGTAGGAAATTTTTTTTTCTTCTTAATCTCATTTTATCAATTAAAATAGAATAATGTCATGTACCCTTTCAACAGATAATATATGTCATATATATAAGATCATAGCATATCTATCATTAATTTACATTTATATAACGATGAAAAATAAAAATAATTTTTTTTTCTGAATTGACGTAAGATAAACATTTGCTAATTTTTTTTTAAAATAAAATTATTAGAAAAAGAATGCGTTAAAAGGAAAATAATATTATTTATTTGGGAAATGAGTATTTTGACCCATTAAATAACAATAAGGATATTTTTGGACCAAAGTATTCACGGCAAGGGAATTTTTGGACCAAACTACAAACGGGGGGCATTTTGTTCCTTTTCATAGTTTAAGAGCATTTTTTAGCCAATATATTGATGGTAAGGACATTTTTTAGCCGAATTATAAACGGAAGACATTTTTGTTCATTTCACATAGTTTAAGGACATTTTTACCCTTTTCCCTTTTAAAAATAGTCAAGGTGCATAATATGTGTGTTCAGTGTCCTTTACATTTTAATATTCCTAAAATAATAATAATAATATAATATTATTAGTATTAGTATTAGTATTATTATTATTATTTTTAGTATTTTTTTAAAATTATTATTATTAGTAGTATTATTATTATTATTATTATTATTATTATACACCTCTTTTTATTTTTCTTTATTTTATTATTATTATTTTTAAAACTTTTTTTGTTGTTAAGTTTATAATCGGTTGGAATTTGATGTTTTCAAATACATTGAATTGTTTTTTTGATTGATGGTACAAGGATCCATGTTCTTGGATTGAATCCAACACTTACCAGTTGCGATCAGTTTTTACATAAAAGAAAACAAATATTTACTATCAGTAATCTAGTGTAGTCAAAGTTAATGTTCAAATATTTTCTTAATTTCATATTAAGTGAAATTTTAAGTTTTTTTTATAGTTCAAAATAGTTAAACTGTTCAAAGTTCAAGATGACTATTTAAAATTTTTTTTATATTAATTCTTTCCTTTTGAAGTTTAATATTTTTTAAAAGATAAATTGCACTAAATATAATGTATTATTTATGATTTCATAAAGAATAATAGTAGAGAATATGATCTAAAACTTACATTAGGTCTTTGAATGTATTTTTCTTTTAATAAATATGCATTTCCTCATTTAGTTAAGAGGGGAATAGAGGGAGTATTTATGAAATAGAGGGAGTATTCATTAGGCTGATAATTAAAATTTCTTCTGTTTCAATTAATATGTTACTTTTTGTTCGTTAGATGCAAATTATGTAATCTTTGATCACTATTTTGAAATATATTTGGTTATTATATTTAAAACAAGAAAACAATTGTAATTTATAGTATATTTTATATAATTTTTTAATATTTTAATTTCAAAAAGTTGAGTATATTTAATTTAACTTTAAATATTAATTAAATTTACGCTTTAAAAATAAAATATATCACCTAAATTAAAACAAAAAGTGAGTTTGCAAAGAAATTGTTATTTGGCTCTATATACATTAATAAAATGTAGAATTATTTTATCTCATGTTTGATTGGAGGTATTCATTGGATTAGTTAATCCACGATTTTTGTCACAGTAATTGATATGTTATCCCATGTATATGGTGGAATAACTTATCTCAAAATAAGTTATCTCATCAAAATTAGTTATCCTGAGATAACTTATTCCCAACTAAACGACCCCTAAAGTTAAAAGGAAAATTGAGTCCCATTTTTGCTAGGCAGAAATTAATCCCCATTATGTTTTTAAATTTTTTTCCAGTCTACGTGACCTGTGTCATTTTAAGACGTTCCAAAATAGTATTTGATAAAATTGTCCTTTTATGCACTTCTACAAGTTAAATTAATTCAAGAAACTGAATTATTTGAAATTCAAAATGCCATACTTCATTATTTCATCTATCACTAGCTAAGATAATATACATCACCGCAAATTAGCACATAAATTTCCCCATTTGAAACATTATCAAATATAAAAAGAATTGATTAATGATCGATAGCGAAGTGCATTGGTCAGTTTGATTCAATTTTATGTATTATTAATTCAGTTTATTAATATTTAGTTTTTTAAATACACTAATCAATAATTTTTATTTTATTTTTATCAATTTTTGATTTATCGGTGTTTGGTCCTTAACCATTTGATTTTTTATTTAACCAATAAAATAATGTTCATAAAATAATATATGATTTCTCCAACAATTTGACAAGACGGGACAATAAAAGGAATAAGGTACTTACTTTAGATTTTGTCGTTTTGTATAATGTGAACTTGTGAACTCAGAGTTATTGTGAAGTGTGAATCGAAGTCTAAATGACAAAAACAGTAACCAATAAGATACTAATATTAATATTGGGAAAACTGTATGAAATAGCAAACTATTAATTCAAATTAAATGTTATAGCCATAGTTTATTTTATTTGTAATTCGCAGCAAACATCACATTTTGTATAAAGCTGGAGAAAAGTGTATATACAAATACAAATACATATATTTTCGTCCTATACACTTATAATTATACAAATACAGATCTTATTATACAAATTACAATGTATAAATGAATTTATACAAAACTAAATAATTTGTATAAAATTAGATGTATCTAGCGAATTATATAAATCAAAAGCTCCATAGCAAACATAAAATTTGCTATGGAGCGCAATTATACAAACTATAGTTATAACATATAAATATGATTTTTATGTTTGCTATATGTGAAAGTTGTTCATTAATATTTAATATTTAATATTTATATAGGGTTAAAATAGTAAATTACTATGATTTAATGAGTTATCAGTTTACTCAATATTAAAAATAAAAAATGAATCGATAATTCGATAATTTTTTTTTAAAAAAAAACCATTAAAAATCTGTTTACTAATACCCCAATATTAAAAAACCAAAACTGAATCAATAACCTACTAATTTTTTTTATAAAATCATTAAAAATTCATTAACCCAATAACAGTAAATTAATAGCATTTTTTCGATTCCTAATGATCAATATTTATTCGGCTCCAATTAACGCTTTACCCTGGCCCTAATATGAAATTTTTCAATCCAAATTTATATTTAGTTGGATATTTATTAATATAAATACAAGATACAACCTAAAAAAATTAAAATAGTTGCAATTTCATGATCATATTTTATTTTTATTTTTATTTTTTTAATATACATATTTGTTTCTTTCCGTATACCCACTCACATAATTCATGACAAGAAAAAAAGATTAATGAGACGCGGTTAGCCATCTACCGTAGTTTAATGGTTCAGCCTTCCTAATTTATTATTCCCCTAAAGTTTATTTATTATTCTTCGTTTTATATTAATTGATCATTTTTTATTATTATTAATATTTTTTTTTATTCATGATGATCAATTAATATGTGATAATTATCTTTAGTATAATGATTCACGGAGAGAGTCGACTTGATTTTAAATAGTACTCTCTTTCTAGCGGGTGCAATTACTCCATGGGATTTTCAAATCTTAATAACTGCAACTCCTTTCTTTATTGTTAAATGGCTTTCAGATTCTTATTTTTAAGGAACAAAAATTATGTTTGGCGTGAATTTGAAAATAGATTCTTAAAGTTTGAAACTAAAATGTGCATATTTAAAAATCATATGAAAAAGTATTACTCCCTTCGTTCCATTTTACGTGATACTTTTCAGATTCCGAAATTTAAACAATTTTATCTTTGACCGTAAGTTTTTCATAGATCTTTTAAATATTTTTAAATATCAATTATTGTAATTTATAGTACTTTTTACGTAGTTTACAAATATACAATTTCATTTCAAAAAAATTGAAGATGTCATGCGCAAATTCCGATCAAATCTGTTTGACTTTAGAAAAATGAAAAGTGTCACATAAATTAAGACCGAGGGAGTATAATTTATGAGGAGTAGTACTTTTAGGTTTTCAGCTATGAATAATTCAAACTTTGAGTTTTCGAGTAAAGGATCAAAATTGTCCTTTATGTTTGAGTAAAGGATCAAAGTAGTCCTTGTGTTTTAATATGGAGCACTAATAGTCCTCCATATTTCAACAATTGGTACACTTTTGATACATCATAATAGCCTTTAAATCAGTATTAAACTTGCATCAACACCACCACCAGAAAGCACTAGAATTGCACCGAAAACAGCAATAGAAAATCACCGTAACAACAGCAAAACAACTTCAAAACTGCATGAGAAAAGCTTCAAAAGTGTACCAATTGTTAAAACATGGAGGACTATTAGTGCTCCATGTTAAAACACAAGGACTACTTTGATCCTTTACTCAAACATAAAAGACAATTTTGATCCTTTACTCAGTTATCTTTTGACATATGATTAACTATATTTAACCTTCCATAACAA